>CM061919.1:236567403-236659906 GCA_031002005.1 Vandiemenella viatica | reverse complement strand
CGCGAACGGCGACATCCTCATTCGCCAAAAGCTTGTATTTATTTATGTTATTCCAAACAAAGAATAACGCAGGTAATTTCACGCCTTGTTAAGTAATGAGCATTTAGGACCCAGTATTTAATAAATCCCAATGCTGTAAAGATCATGAAGTAATAGTGTCAACAACTAACAGCATTGTAGAAAACGGGAAAAACGGTCATTTAAGAACTCCCTGTCTTTAAGCCCGATTCTCAATTAACTTTAATTACTTACACCAGTTATAAAGAATTTATTTTTGTCCTACGATAATAATCTGGTTGTAAATTTTTTAGTGACAATGGTCGTTTAATTTGTTGCGGTGCTAATACTTAGTTCTCATTTATTTATATAGTGCATAATCATTATCGTCCACCTACAAAGAGAGCAATAATTCCTCTTGTAAATTATTTCTTTCTGAAACGCGATGATCGTTCTACTGTGAAATAAATATATTGGAAACATGTGTGTAGTTTGAAAAGGGACAGATGATATGATTTCGGCGCGGCTTGAAACCCGTGTAGATTTTCGTCAGTTCTGCTGCCGCAAATCTTTCATGCTTACGTCGGCTATTAGTTACGAAACATTGGGTAGTTTCGCAGATGTTTATCTTATTTCCTGACGCAGTTAGGAAAGAATCATGGATACCTTATACTAATAAGCAATGTGCAGTGTCGGTACGCTTAAAATAAATACAAGTAAAGATAGATTTCTAAATTAAAAAAAAAAAATAATAAGAACTACTTGGATTTGAACTCGTAACCGCTCGCTCAGCAACCCAGAACGCTAACCATAGGACCAATGGAAGCTCGGTGCTACTTTCCTCGAATAGGCGTATACAACGCAGCGTAGGAAGACTGTTTCATTCAATCCATCTTGGAGAGAGACACTTCCGAAATAATTTCTTGTTTCTGTAGTTTCGTAGTAATAAAATTCTACCTCATGGAACATGATTATCCCTTGGTTTTGTGGACTGACCAGATATATGAGTGAAATATTATCCGAAGGAATTATCAAAATGAGTATAACAATCTTATCGTTATAGTTTTATGCTAATCAACCGTAGTAATATACAGCATTGAGCCTGTTTCCTGCCTCACTTTAATGCAATCCCGTTAATTACAACTTTTTGGAAACGTTTCAAGATCTGAATTTTGGTAAAGTATTATAGAAAGGTAATGGTGGGATGATGAACTGTTCAGCCAATAAGAATCGTCAGTGGGAGGAGCTTAATTCCTACCTGTTGGCCAATTGGTTCCTGCATTGACTTAAGGAAATGAAAAATCTGCAGTATAGATGGCTCTGAATAAAATATCCACCAATGAAATTGCGAGGAGGCGGAGCCAGTATTGCGTTCCTGTTGCCTGGGATGACATTGATGCCAGATTGTGCAAAATAAGAGTGATAGAATATTTCAGCAGCGGCCACAAGTAATGTCAAAGACTGTACATTATTCGATCTGAATTGAGGGAAAAGGTTCTAGAATCCTCAGAGCGAATATTTTTTTCTTATTCTTTCTAATCTCGTTGACACCAATTCTTTTTTGTAAATTAATTATTTCTGTAAAAGAGGCAGGCATATTTTGTGTAGCTTTTTTTGCATCCCCAATATCATTGCAACTATTTATAAGTTACCAAGTATCATCCACTTTCGTGTTCATTTTATTTATCAACCAAAGCAATATGCCATAAATTTATTTAGTCCAGCTAGCACGAGCCACTGATACAGAAGGTATTATGTGACCATCGTGCAACAAAATCCCTTCAGACTTGTTTCTGATACAGCTACAAACAGTTCGCTGTCTTTTGCTTAGAACTCAATGTATAAAGTTTCCATTAAGACGTGATTGTTGATGCAGAAATTCATTGACTTGTCAGTATGAAAATGACTAACAACGGCTTTATTTCTGTGTCTAATTTCGGTAACATTCTTATTTGTGTAGAAAAGATTGTATTCCTGTAACATGGAACCCAACAGTTCTGGCCATTGTCTGTTCAAGCACGTTGGCTTTAAATTTAAAGTTAGTAGTAGATAATGATTTAGAGTAAAAAATCATATATCTTAATAACAAAATTTCCAACATCTGTAAAAAGAGAATATTTGAATTTAATGTTGCCAACTAAAGCATAAAACAGGCTATTTGACAATATTAAAAAAAATATTATAAATTGAACTCATTCTCAAAGATTAATGCTTCAGGAAGCTAATTTTACCAATTTTGAAAAGAAAAGTGGATTATTTTTAATAAAAAAAGCGAAATAAAAATTATACTTTTCTTACCTCTGGTCACGTGACAGAAAACGCTCTACGATTGGTGGTCGCTTGAGTGACGTCACACGTCTGTAAACGCTGCGGCTAGGAATGGACCGTTTCCTATTATCCAAGTTTTCAACTATTTTTATTCTTTGTTGCTGGTCATTTCTTGTTATTAATGAAATTTCATTTTGAATACAAAATCAAGAACATTATGTAAAAGACTACAGCGGAAAAATAACGAAAATACACGCCTTATATGTGGGGCTGGCTATAGAAAAAAAACCTGACTTTTATTCTACTGAGCTTGAAAATGTAACAGCTTCTATTTGACACTCATTTATATTTAAATTGAAAGTTAGAGATTGATTGTTTTGCGTTAGCAAACCATTAGTTCAAAAATTCTGTACGCGAAATTTGTGCAGTCATGCTGAAAATAAAGAAAAGTTGTATGGGTCGCAAATATGCGCAAACAAATGAAGGTATTTCTTGTAGCTAATAAGCAGCTTGTAACAGCCCTAATACCTGTATTTTGAATAGTATTGGACTGTGTGAAATATTTGTAGTGAGCCAAAGTTTGCTTGAAAGTGATTTGATATGTTTATTTTGTAATTTCTTGTAAATAAGTGTATATAGACTTTGTTTTAGGTAAGAAAATTATTTAAAGACCATTTAATATGTTTAAGAACCGAATGGTGCAAGAGAATTTATTAAAAGTTTGTAATTCCATGTATTACTGTAATTTACGATGTCTACAGGACAATTTTCCACCATTTGAAAGGATTTCTGTAAATAATTTTGTATTTAAGTATCTCTAATTACCATTTCTAATCATTTTGTAATGTTATTAATTAATTTTGTATCAATTCCGATTGTTTTTAATATGTTTGATTGTTTGAGTGATTGTTAATGATCGAGAAATATCGGGCGGAAGCCTTTGAAGAATTCTCGTAAATTCGATAGACTCTATATAAACAGATCGCCTGGACAGAGAGTTTTAGTTTTGCATTAAGTATTAATTCAGTGTTACAGAGACATTCATGCAAGTTTTCATTCAGTATTCAGTAAGTCAGTATTGCATCTTTGGATTGTAACAACTATGCTTGTGAATGTCGCAGACTTGTTTTGATTTGTTCAAAATAAACGAACATCTTCACATAACCTTGTTTTTTGGTGGACTTTTAATTAATGCAACATTCAATTAAAACCACCCAAAGAACCTTAACAAGCTCTTTCAAATAAATATAGTAAGAGATCGGTATATTGAACTAAAACTCAACATGAAATTGTTTTGTTTTAATTATGCTATTGTATCACGGAAAAATCATGCGTAAACTTACCTTGAAGCTCGCCAAAAGCAATAGCAACACACAAATCACTACTAACATGCAGAAATACAGCGTAATCATCGACCAAACTCAATGGATTAGCGCGGCCGACTGAAGCGCTTGTTCGGTGGATCACAGGAAGCCCATTGTTCAAACTATTTTTTCTATTGTTAGGCGTGAATTCGTTGAAAATAAACCTTTGTTCCGAGTAGTATGGTTCATCTACTTTTAATATAAATAACTATTTTGCCTGCGTAGACAATTATCAAAACTGACTTTTGTCCCTCTAGATTTAGAAAATATCACACTGTGCGGCGTCCTCCCAGATGCGAGGGCAGAGCGTTAACAGCTTACTCACCACGCTCGGAACAAATGGATGTTGTGGGCCATTTTTCTTAATTGCAGATTAAAGATTATGGATAAATAATATTTTTTGTCAATAAAACTGAATTTGTTTGTTTATTCATTTACCTACCTCGTTTCACTTCATCTCACATGAACAAACTGTGAAGTGTTCACTATTAACATAAAGAGAAGCAATTAAGAAGTAGTGTCAGGATAGCTGCGTGATTGAAGAGTGGTAATGGAATTCAGAACGTCCTACGTTCGAAGAACCTTGGTTGGGATAATATTTTTTTGTGTGAATTTTTTTCGGTATTTGTTTGCTGTTTTTTGCACTACCATGTTTTTATTCGAAGATTTCATAATAGTTGCTAAGCGTCATGCAAGTGTTTGAAACAAATTGCTACCATACATGAAATGTTTTTATTTTTAAACTTACCATAGAGAGAATATCATGCAAAAAATACAGGTGCACGGCCGTGAACAATGGAATTTATTTTAGAAGTGACATCACATGTAGAAATTTCATCTTGCAACAGTTCCGGAACGCTTTGTGTCCTTCGTTGGAATTTTTAAGTGACGATACAACTGTAGGTTACCTTCCTGACATAACTGCGTCTATTAGGCGATATTTACTTTTAATGTGCATGTCATTTTCTTTTTTTTAAACTTTTTTTAGGTGTGCAAGTACGTCCAATTTTCTTTTTGAAATCATCTTTGGTTGTTTCAAATGGTTGTAATTCGCTTGTTATCAAAAAATTTGTGAAGCCTTCAGAAAAAAGAAAAGAAAAATTAAATTGATTTTCGGGAAAAAAATTTTATGCAATGCAACCAACAGCACCTAGTATCCAAAGAAAATGACAAAAGAAAATCAACTGAAAATATTTCGAAGCGAGGATCGAACCTCAGGACGAACCCTAATAATTCTCGCCTTAAACAACGTATTGCATTTACTCCACGAAATTGCGGTGTAAATGAGATTCACAGAAAATCGTAAGTGACTTTGTTGCAAAATCAAATTGAAGTTGTTACATTTTTAAGCTCCACAGAATAAAACTCAGTGGTTGTTTCTATAGCTAGGCCCACAAATAAGGCGTCTAATTTCAATATTTTTCTGCTGTAGGCTTTTCCAAATTGTTTTCGACTTTATATTCAAAACGAACCTTCATTCATAACAAGAAATAACCAGCAACAAACAATAAAAAATAGTTGAAAACTTGGGTAATAGGAAACGCTCTATTCGCAGCGGAAGCGTTTACAGACGGGTGACGTCACGACTGTCTATGCACGCGCCAGGCAGCAAATGAGCGTTTTGGCGGGCTTTTAAATTCTTTAAATTTTAACTTTGAATTTTTCGCAAAATAATTCACTTTTATCAAAAAATCTCTTCACTCGGTGAATAAGGTATACCAATAAACAATTTAAAACCATTTTCAAGAAGTAGTCAAATACCCTATTCGTAAGGTATATCACAGATTACGAATTATCAGTAAAACGAAGCTTTATTTTTTGTCCTTATTACTGTAAGAAATTGTGCCCGATAGAGAAAATCTGACTTCAGATGAATGTAATCCCTCGCAGAACAGAGTAAACTTTCCATATTTTCAGTCTGTTCACAATATGCTTAAGGTGGCCAGTAATTACATATTACACTCATTAAAACATTGATAACGCCAAAACTAATTATCCATAGGTTGATTAGGTAAGATGAAGGAGTTGTGTTACATTGCAACGCGTGTGTTTTGTTTCTGGACTTTTGTTGATCTACCACCGAAATAATTCAATAATAACTATTAAACTCTAATAGTTCCTGAAATAATTCAAACGTTTGAACCATAAATTAAGAAATTCCCTTTCCAGTACATACTTTACATTTACCTCTCACGATAATTCGAAATTCAGAATCCCAATATATCGCTAGAACAATTAAGAAGTGTTTCCAAGATCATGAAGACGAAATAGCAATAAATAAACAAGACGGAATCCGCGTGTTTTGTTGGGGGCGTTGAGGGAGGTACACTGGGAATAGGGTCTAGTCCTGGTCCCCACCTACCGGCCGTCCTGGTTGCGGTTTCCCGCAAACACCAAGACGAATAATGGCACGGCCGCCAGTATCCGCCCCACAGACAACACATTTCACAAACAAAAACACGCTTTTCTACACAGAACAAAGTCACATATTTCGCATACAGATTGAAACACAAGATTCTTCAAATAGTTTAAATGATGCGGATGGTGAAAATACCGTCTCTTAACAATTTTTATTTTATTCCTATACGCTCAGACGCGTTTCGACCTTGTGGACTGGGGCGTCATCAGTGACCGTAAATGTACATACATTGTGTTGTTCAGAAATTTCCATTATTTGCATACATGAATAAGTATTAAGAAAGTACACTCTACTTACGATTTTTGATACAGACAATCACATGTTGATCAGAAAATCGCTCTGGTTGCGCTTTTTCGTAGAACAAAACATTTTGCTGCCGTTCTGCATTACAACGTCACTTTTTCACTGTTTTTAAATGGTCACACTTCTTAATCTTGTTCTGTTTATACACAGCTAGTGGCCATATTGTTTATTTTACATGTACAGTGGTGCCAACTTAATGCTTTAGCAAAAGTTATAGTATCTGTATTTATTAAAATATCTCTCTATTTGTTTAATGGAGTCAGTTATCGTGATTCAATGTTGTGTGTGTGTTTTTATTTAAATTAATATGTCATGTATATTCTTTAATGTTCTGATCAGTGTTTCATTACTTAAATTAGTGAATTCATTAAGCACTGTTTGCCTCAATGCGATGGATTTGTGAATAGGGTAACTTTCTTGGACTGTAAGTAGGCGTTTTTTTTTTGTGATTGTTAATCAAACTTATTGCAGTCGATGCACGCCTCATCAATTAGAATGAAACGTACTCTGATTTAACATCAATTTCAGTCAAATAGCTTTCTTTCTATACGGCATAGTAATGTCTCGTACCCTACAAAATGAATAAGATGTAAAACAGAAATGTTGTGTATTTTAGTGTACGTAATAATGTTTTTCTCTCGTCGTAGCATTCAACTATGTTAAGTGATGAGTCATTTTCCCTTTCCTTATGATTTATATTGTCTAAAGCCGCTTTATTTTTCCTAGTTTCATAACCACAAAATAAAAAAGTATACTTGTTGCGTTCGCAACTTATAAATTATACGTAGGTATTTGTGTTTAAATACATGATGTCACCAATATACACGTTTTTGAGATTCTTTTTTTTATTTTTTATTTTTTTTTCGGCCGCCTCTACTTGTATGAGAACCACCCAAGAATAATACTTCACAAAACCTATATACGATATTTGGGTTTGGGGGAACTAAACACATAATTTTTGCAAATTTTAAGTCTGCAGCTTGTCCCTTTTACGAACTAGAAGCCGGTAACTGACAGAAAGACAGCCGCGCATACAGACAGAAAGCGTAGCGACTACAATACGGTTTTGTTTCACATGGGATACAGAACTGTGAAAAATTTTATATGTGGAGATATAAAGCTGGAAATGAACAGTGAGGAAAGAAGTTGGTAAGAGAACATCACATAAAGAATACAAAGGATGGTCAGTTAAATTTTAAAACATACAGGGTAGATGAATTTGCTAGTGAACTGTTGTAGTTAAGAACTATGGAGGAAGAGAGACTGCAATAAATGGACCAGGTGATTAAATAAGTAGGTTGGATGTGAAATTAATTGATCATCTCAGGAACACATGGTGGATTCATGAAACCATTCAAGAGGCTGATGAAAGGTCAAAAATGTTACGTGGGTAAAAAATAAATCTGTGAGATGGAAACTTGCACACATCATATTTTGAAACTGATATAGTATGTTCTGCAGAGCAATACATAGACCTCATTAGTATATGTTATCGTTTAACAGAAACGCTATGATGTTCTGAGTGAGATCAAAATCTGGTATTTCAGTGTGCTTGGAACCTGTTTTAGCACTTTCATACAATTCACTTGGGGGAGGTTTAATACGGCAGAGTATATGCACTCGACGATCGAGTCTCTACTGTAGTGGTGTCCTCCGAACACGCCAACTACATTACACGCATTATTCGGCGCAAAACGACGAAAACTGGCGTCCGGCATAAAAACGAGGCGTCCGCCACGCGACCTGTTGTCTGTCCGGCCGTCCCGGGCGACCGGAGCGCGCTCTCGGGTGTGAAAACACGTGGTGGCCGGCCTGTCCCCGGGGAAGCCCCGACAAGCGGCAGCCACCGCTAATTTATGTGGCTGCAGCCGTGTTCGACGGACAAAACCGAACACGCGCGACGATACCCGACTCTGTCATACCGCGCTGTTCCTGTAGTAACATGCCGCGCCGGAATATAGTTCCAAACTGCTCGCAGTAGTTGGCGGTATGTGTTCAGAGATGTAGTTGTCTCTACCATACGTCTCGGATAACTACTGGTGCTAAACCACCTTCAGTTGCAGGGGTCTAGATAAAAATCCAGGTCATGTTGACGAGACAAGCTTTCTGCCCAATATAATCGAATCCTGACAGCATCCCAGCTTTCAATAGACAACATGACTTGTCATCAGTACTAGAGTTTGTAACGTAACACTTGTATAGTTCCCTTTATTTTGTAAAGAACACATGTGAGTGTTACTTTATCATACTTTTAAATTAATACTTTTGCTTATATTTCCTACACCAGACCAGTACATAAGGATTTCCTTAATCCCCCTTTGTCCGTTGTTGGTTTTATTTCGATACTCACGCTGTAAATCAAATTATTATTAATCAAATTCTTACCATACAAACTTTAAATCAACTCATTTGTCTATATCTATATTTCAATCTCAATTTCAAATAAAACACTTTCTACTTATCTCATAGCTTCTATATTTTCCATTAAACAAAAAATTATCATTTCCAAAGTCATATTCCATTATCTTTATCAAAACCCTAAACCTTCGGCCCTCAGGCTAATATTTTCCTGTTACTAATCCCGCCAGTAATCTTCGTGGCTTCCATCTAGACATTCTGTTTCATCTCTTCTCTTAAAACATGTTCTATCCAAAACCAACTCGTCCTCTTCCTTTCAAATCTTTTCTCTAACTCTATCTCGACTGTTCTTTATTTTCCAGAGATCTCATTATATTCATCTTGACATGCTTTGACCTTGGAACTTAAAATTCAGAGTTAATATATACAATTACAATTATCAAGTAAAAAAATAGCTTTTTTTAATGTCAAAATCACAAAATGTGAGGTTGTATACCTCACAAGCTGTAAACGTGGCGAGAAATTGTTTGCCCGTATGTATTCGTTACTAAACCAATCACAATTCGTTACTATCGAATCGTTACTCTTAACTTTTGATACGATAGAGCACTAGTTTGAAGCGTCGCATCGAGTCACGTCGCGTACGGGATACATGATGACTTCGTACTTTGTAAATTAAATTGTTCATTAAGTAAAGTAAGTTTGGGTAAAATTTGCACTGTAATATAAAAGTTTTAATATCCCATTTTAGAATAAACGCAATTAGTAAATATTTGAAATCAATAAAATCTCACTAAGGTATAATCAATAAAAAAAAATAACCATCTCAAATTATCTATCCAAATTTTCTATTTACAAATTATCCTCTGTAAATTTTAATGATAAACGAAAGCAAAACTACAAAATAAACTTCTATTATGTTGTCAAAATTACTTGCCTCATTAAAAATATCATCGGTAAAAAATATTAATATTAAGACAATGAGCGCAACATTGTACTTACACATTTTCCTTTGTAACGAAATGAATTCAAAATAAAATTACCAGAAATACGCTAAGAAACAATGTCAGCATGTTCGTTCTCTCATTCATATTCATTTAGTCGCTGGGCGAACGGTTCCAGTTCCCGCATGAAGCGTTGTATTTGTTCGTTTATCGAATCAAACTGACATCCATACGACAAATGTGAGTAACATTTCGGTACTTCGAGTTAGGCGATGTGCTTATTACTCAGTAACGAATAAATACGGTTTGCTACAGCTATAATCAATAATCTCGTAGTATACTGGATTTGCAACACTCCCGCGGAAATTGCCCTTTTATTCTTTTATTTTCTTATCTCTATATCTTATTAACTTATGCTTACTTTAAATGCAGTTAATTTATACCTTCTCCCGTCAGTTTATGCTAAAGGATTTCATTACGAAATATTACTTACTATAGAGCCTCGACACACTTCCTAAAATAGGTACGGAAGAGAGATGATTTTTTTTTCCAACTGCTTAACGTCTCTTTAACAGCGAGATCTTTAGAGACGGGAAAGGATGGTGGGGGGGGGGGGGTGCAAGGAATGAGAAGGAATTCGGCCATGGCCTTTTGAAGGAAGCATCCCGGCATTTGCCTGGAGTGATTTGGGAAACCATGGAAAACCCAAATCTGGATGCCCGGACGGGGATTCAAACCGCTGTCCTCCCGAATGCGAGGCTAGAACGCTAACCGTTACACCACCACGTTCGGTAGAGATGAAGAGGTAGCATTGCAATAAATTTTCGTAGAGTTCTTGATTTATTCTGAATCACTGTAAGAATTTTTACAAATAAAATCAATACGCTACCATCATATTCATAAAACAAGCTTCTTAGGTAAGCTACAAGTTTTACGAATGTTTTATCACACTACGTGTTTATCCTGTTTTAAAGACTTATCACCATATTTAACAGATGTGTGTTTAAATAGTTAGAACATTCAAACCACGAGATGAAGCAAAAGTAATTATGAGGGATAGAGAATGAGTCGGCTTACTTCGTTTGTAGCTGGGCTGAGACATAGACGAACTTCAGGCAGTCACTCCTCGATGACACTGCTTCATACTCGTATTTCTACGAAATTCTAGAGGCGAGGTTACTTTGAGGAGGGTTTTTGGGATTTCTTGTCTAACGGTTCACGAAGAATCCACCAGCTGTCGATTTCTTCATCGATGAAATTGGTACCTCCCAGTCCATAGTTGGTGTGGTATGTTCACTCTGCTACACGGCCTTTAGTGTACAAAAACCAGAGACATTAACATTCCCCTATCTTTAAAACGCCCATATTTTGTTTTCAAAGGTTGACTGACAATATATGGGTTGAAAGCGGCAGTCTGTCTGGCTAATGACGTCAGCTAAGGTGGGTCTGAAAATGGTCGCTGGGTTTTAACTTCCTTCCAAACACATTAATATGTTTGCTGCATCTCTAAATATTGCAAAATACCTTAATTAATTTATATCTAATTCTACTACTTAATTTTCTCTAAATGTTCTCGTTCTATTGCGTCCGTTATTACTTTTTACTTAATATTAAATTTCCGGCAAACCATACCCATCCATTTCCTCCGATGTAATACCGTAATATTAATTATTAACTATTCAGTAGATGTTACATAGTGCACCTTGCAATGAAGTTTAACTGAATAAGTTCTTCATTTTTATAAATTATCTCCGAGATAATGTTAACAGCAGTTTAGAATTGTTTTTGAAACTGATCTTTACGTTATTTTGACACGGTTCAATATATAACAATTGAAATTGCGGGAAGTGAAAACTAATGCACACTTGATCGACAAGGAACACCTTGCCAATGAGTAGAAAATACATATTTCAGGGGAAGTTTCACTATGTGGAAGAAAGGTACAAGCAAACTAACAATCAAATAGGTGAGAGTCAAATTTTATTTAATACTAGCGGAGTTCCCGGCGTTGCCCGGTATAGTTGGCGTAGATTTACCAGAACGCTATTTTTATTCCCGCAATGAGAAACATTTGTACAAAGATTCATAAAATTCGCGCCATCTTTTTTTCTGAATTAAAGCAAACTTAGATTCACACGCCCCCTACCAAAAAAACGGGTGGATTGAAGTTTATTTGCACGTACACTATTTTCATTCGTCCTAAAAGATTCATGTGTATCAAGCTTCATTTATATCGTAAAGAAATTGTATTACTACATTACTAAACAACGCTAGATTATGTTAGAAACTCACATTTGATTCAATTGTGAAGTGAATGGATATACTTTTTGCTCGAAACGCTAAACACTTAACTTCGCAGATTCAGCCCTTTATACAAATATTAAAAGTGAATCCAGAATAATAGTATCGTAAATAAATGATTTTATTCAAACAGAAGATTAATGTTGATCGCCAGAGACGATATAGTTGTAGGCCTGCTGCCAGATATTGTTGTTAAAGAAAATCTCTGTTATTTTTACCGCTGTCTATGGCGTTTAAAAATTGAATATCCCGAATTAAAGGAAAGAATACTTCAAGGTTTGTTTAATATGCAAAATAGTTATTATTGTAAAGTTATCTTATTGCATATTGAATATCCCGAATTAAAGGAAAGAATACTTCAAGGTTTGTTTAATATGCAAAATAGTTATTATTGTAAAGTTATCTTATTGCTTTCATTAAAGGCTATGGTCAGAGACATTGTAATTGTGTGTTTAATGCGAAGCATGCTGCATCTAGAGGTTCCATCTGAGGTATTCCTCACCATACGTTCAGAATTGCATTTAATGTTCCGGCGTTATGTAACGTAGAAGCATAAGACATACCAAACAACAGAGTTGGGATTTTAAGTTTTAAAACGGCGAGTTTTTCCGACACAAATATACCCGGTTTTCGTTTCATAGATATAGATTAAAATAACACTAAAATACCTTGTCAATGAGTAGTAAGAGACATGTTTCAGAACTTAAGAGGTATTTCAGGGAAAGATTCACTATATGGAAGGAAGGTACGTGTATGGTGCAGTCGAAATGTGAACAGTTCTAGGAGATAGTAAGAATCGGAGAATAAATGTTTATACCAAAACAAAAAATAAGAACATTACGGAACCTACGTATTACAAAAGGAAAGTTAGGAGATTAAAAAGGCTTGTAAGAAGAGAACACAATAGAGTTAAGAGAGATCAAGGCAGTAGGGAACATTTCAATAATCTCTGGCGTTTTTTGGCCATTTGAGTCTGGTTCTAAGAACAGTTCAATACCTCGTTTTTTTTTTTTATTTAACAAAAGGCCGCAGTGCACAGACGCCACTAATTGCGGGAGCAGATCAAAGAGGTGGAGGCGATGGCTTTCTCGTTTACCGGTGACAAGACTAACAAATAGTACCTTACTAAAAACACACAGGAAAAAAAGATTAAAAAACTCAGCAACAAAATGAAAAACCTGGCACCAAGCAAACTTACAGTCAAATATGGAAGATTCGAAATTATATAATAATAAAATTTAAAAATAAATTACTGATGTTCTTCTAATAACTAAATCAAATATAAAACCAAAATCCCAGAGCAGTAATTCAAAATGAAGCTTTCCTTTTTCGTTTGATGGTAGGTATCTAATCCCCGTTCCATCGTAGAAGCTTTTCACCGACTCATTTTATAATTCACTGGGCAACACAGATTTTGGTGTTTAGGAAACAAACACTATACGAAGCTGGTCCCTGATTCCAAATATGACCTTCACTATGAGATATCAGGTCTAGATTTTAAGCTATGTAACATCCCTCTATTATATATTAGGGGTAAGTCAGAGTAAATGATGTTTACAAGTGTATGCGTGTGAGTGGTAGTCTAGATGTTTCTTTTCATTCTGGGGCGCGTGATGTTCCATTGAAGTCTAGTTTAATTTTGCTGCTTGTCTGGAATTCATTTTTTGTATTGGTTTACCAAAGACGCGGCGTTTAAACCGTCACTTTGCGAATCATCAATCGGGTTATACCAAACATTTATACTTCCTTTACAGGTGAGACAGGAGACACCGTAACAAACACTATGTTAAGAAAGAATGACGCCTCTAATAGATATGTCTCCTTGCAGAGATGCCAATATATTAAAAGAACCTTTAGTTAAAAATCACCTTCCCAAGTTTTCACATGAAACTCGGATTGGTAAAACAATTAGTTGAAGCTTTACACAAACATGGGGAGAGCTTCAAGTAAATGAGCAGTGCGTTTCTAGAAAAGACATTTGAACTCGTAAGCTCATAAGGGACACAAATTTCGGGAAGACGATGCACGAGAATGAAGCATTAGCTTGGCGAGCCTTTGTAGAAGCAATACAAAATTTCCTTGGGAAATAAAAATGCGAAAATTAAAAAGACCTTGTTAGTAACGAGGTGCAACTTTTCGTGTTATTGGCGTGAATACTAGCATCAAAATCGATTTTCTTTTTAGCCGTCTTGAACGCTTTCCATAAGATCTCAGAATTGTCGGCAACGAACAAGGTGAAAAATTCCATCAGAACATCCTTGAGATGGAAACCAGGTGGCGAGCCGCGAGGGATCCTGTGATAATGTCAGATTATTGCTGCTGTTTAAAAGAAGATAAGCCTGTTGCTCAAAATTTTTGAGCATTGGGAAGCGATAATTTAATCCTTTAATTTTCAGGCGAAAACTTTGTATTTTCAATTTTGAATATATATTTGTGTTTCTTTATGGGTCACACAAGGTGTATTACATAATATTCTTTGTCTTTTATGTAAAACAAAATAAATTTGTTAAAGAAACAGCCTTGTTTAATTTCTTTAAAACACTTTAATATTAGACCACGTACACTGTTAGAAATATACAATGGAATTTAGTCAAACGGGAGATGAATACAGTAAAAAAACTAGACCTAACAGAGAAGAATCGAGTTATTTTCGAATTCATCAAACAAAATTACCTAAGAATTCGTTACAATATTCCAGTCACTAGACAATTTTTTGTTGCCCTGTATAATGGTCTCTTGATCTGTGATAGGAATATTTGCCTCTAACATACAGAGAATCGATTCAGAATTGCACAGCACTACAGGAGTAAACTTTACAAAAGTCCTGAATGACATAGAAATGCAGAGTATTGTATGTCATGAAAATAATAAATCGTAGTAACCTCACCACAGAATTAAACAGCAATGTTTGATGTGTAAAACGGTGGGTAAACAAAAACATATTTTCTGACAGATGTGTGAATTTATTTCAATATACCTGTTTCCAGTAGGAATGTTTCACCGGATTTCTGGGAGGTTGATAAACAGGCCACTCATTTCGTATTTGCAAACCTTTTTTTACCTCTCCTCGCGGAAAGTCAGACTGAGTTGAAAAAAAATTTAATAAAAATATTGAATCCTTTTCAGGACATTATTACTTCATGAAAATCGCCTACTAACACATAGTAACATAAGAGATCGATATATATTACCGTAATAAAATAACAAACGTTTGCAATCAAGTAGTGAAAGGATGAATGTTTTTACAATAGATCTATCAATCTCTTAAAAATTTTGGGATGTAGAGTATAATAAAAGTTAATATTATTTTAAGATATAAAGGGACGAGAGTATGCATAAAACTGTTTATGTCGTGAATAAGTACCATTTTCTGATTGTCATTAGACAAGTCTGGTTTGTTGAACTGAATCATCACTGTCACAATATTGATGGTAATTTTGATTAAAATGTAATTCTAATATGTAGAAGTAAGTTTGACTACTCATTCAATAAAGTTTCATAATAATTCAACACATAACAGGTTAATGAGTAATTCAAATCTAGTGATACTGGCAAATCGTGGAAACTGAAACCAGGACACTCGGAAGGGGATTCGAACCCGCGTCCTCCGGTACGACAGGGCTGAGCTTTACCATTCACCCACCACGCTCGATTTAAATTATCACGTACACAATTTCCATTTCGTGTACTGCTGCTAGAAATGGGCATATTTTAGTTTTAATGGGACAGCCGGGAAATAACATAACACTGCAAAGTGCCACGGTTGATGTATGTGACATTATGGTTTCATTCTCAGGTAAACAAAAACTACTAAATTCAAGTGCAGATGCCGCGGTCGGGTAACCAACTATCAGAAAGCTCCTTGTTTGAGAAAAATATCATATTTAGTTCAGCCGATAATATATTTTTTCATCTTCGTTTTTTTCTGATCAAGCTGTTACATAAGATTAGAGTGATTTAGAAAGAAAAAAAAATTAACGGCTGTGATGTGTAGAATAATGCGTAGTTTCGTTGCGTTACGGCAGACTATTATTGCTGTTTTTTCCGAGAGGTAAAAGTGGGTTACCACCACTCACCAAAGCACGTCTGTCTTCAACAACTGAAATGTTACCTTCTGGACTTAGTAAGAGGTAAATGGTAATTTTTAACCTTTGTTTGATCAAGCAAGGTTGTATAAATTTCAGGTTTACATTCACATAAGATACGAAAATCAAGTTCCCGAACCGAGCGTAGTGTATGAGTGGCAACGCTCTGTACTCGCTTTCGGGAGGACGCGGGTTTGAATCTCCATCCGGCGATCTAGATTTCGGTTTTCCATGGTTCCCCCAAACCACCCGAGGCAAATGTCGGGATAGTGCCTTCAGAAGGACATGGACAAATTCCTTCCGTTCCCTGGGCTAGTCCTTTCCCGACTCTAATGACTTCCACGAGGCGTAAAGCCATAAGCAAAAAAAAAAAGAAAGTTTTCGTGCTATCATTTTATTTCAAATTGTAGACTCAATGCATGATTCTTTTCTGTTAGAATTTAATAACAGCTTAACGTTTATTTAAAATCTGAACCATTTATTTGTTAATAATCAGTGTGAAATCAATAAATAACAACTGTTTTTCGTTACCTATGGCAAGTTTTTTTAGAAAATATTGATTATCATGGATTCATTGAGCTTATCTACATTTTCAACAACGTACTCAATCTTTTTCTTCTTCAACCACTAAAACAAATTATTAGATTTTCCCAAAAATAAATGGAAGCGTCTACCTGCAGCTCTTCCATTGTTTTGACATCGACCGCTTTGCTATGGGGGAACGTTTTTGATCTCAAAACAGAATATCCAGAGCGCTGATCAACTCGTTTATTGTGATCTACAGTGATTGGCCAACCGAGCGTGTTGAGTGAGTGGTAACGTTCTGGCATTGCATTCGGGAGAACGTGGGATCGAATACCCTTCCAGCCAGATTTGGGTTTTCCATGGTTTCATGAAATCATGCCAAGTAAGTGTCGGGAGGATTCCTTCAAAATAAATAAATAAATAGGCCGTGATCAAATTCTTTCAATTTCCTTGCCCCAGTCCTTTTTCTTCTCTAATGAGCCCAGTTTTTAGTCTTTGTATGTCATAATATTTCCTTACCATTCATTTGTGTTCTTGAGATACTCAATTCAACAAAAGTACGATATTTTTTGTAGAAAATAAATATTTTATTCAGTTGTTATATCTTTTATTTGGTAAAATCGGTGAATTTCTGCATCTCAGTCTCCAGGAAATTTTAGCATAATAACCCCTCAAATGGAAGAAAAATAAAATTAAATGTGAGGGAGAGTAGTGGGGACTAGGAAATGGAAGGAATTCAACCATGGTCTTTTGAATTAACCATTTCGGCATTCGGGAGGACGTGGGTTTGAATCACCGTCCGGGCATCCAGTTTTGGGTTTTCCATTGTTTGGCCAAAGCACTCAACACGAAAGCCGGGATGCTTCCATCAGAAGACCATGGCCGAATTCCTTCCAGTTCCTTGCCCCTATCCTTTCCTGCCTCTACTGACCTTGAAGTCGTCGAGGCGAATGCCACAAGCAAAAAATAAAAAAATAAAAATTATAAACAATTATAAAAACCTAAATATGGATGACTTGACGGGGATTTGAACCACAAGGAATACAAGGCCTGAACGTTACCTTTATACACCAAGTTCGGTTTAAATGTGAAATTATTGTATTTAAATTGAGCGAAAATTAACTATGGCTGTGATGTCGTAAGTGACACAGTACATTCTAGGAAACCCGCAATACGTTAAATAGCTTGAGGCATTGCTCCCATACTTAATCAACTTCACTTCCAAAAAGTGCATTGTAACCTTGTAATGACTTAACTTATCTCGAAAGGCCGATCGTAAGCCTAGACATTGTTTTGGGCACTAAAGTCATGCCTTTGGCTACTCAATTCGTAAATTTGTCCCTCATCTATACTCCAAATTGAGTCCGGTAAATTATTTTATCTCTTTGAAGTTTAAGGACGGAATCTAGAAGTAAAAATCAAGTGCTTATTTTGTTAAAGTAAAAATTGGAATGTATATATTAATATATTCCATAAACAGAGGCAGAATAAAATGTGTAGTAGTGAGTAAAAATCTCCGCCACCCACCAACGAAAGTTGAATCGCCTCCTAGCTGGTTTGGGACCTTACTGTGGCTATTCGGAACAAAATCTCCGAGAGTGTGACATCACAGAGGTGGCGGAAGACGTGACTTCCTGTTCCAGTCACGGCGAGACATCTCCTCAGCTGCTCCGCTCCCCAGACGACAAAGGCAGACCTTTATCACCACACATAACTCACGGATAACGCTAATGCCTCCCACCGGAACACTCGCCCCAAAAATATATTTACGTTTCCTTTTTTGCCGGGCGGGGCGGCCGGCTGGGCGCTATTGTCCGCTGGCCCTATTACCCGAGGAGGCGGCCGGCGGTTTCTTGCAGGACCCGAGATTGCGCCGTCCCCCAGTCGACATCGCAGAGGTCAGCGAAGGGGACGCATCAGACCACACCAGAGGTATGTTTATACAGGTACGGAAAACGCAGCTCAAAATTATACCGTCTGCTGAAACTTGGACATTCAGTGATATCGTCATCTATAAATTGAAGGCCCTCAATCATAATCGCCACGGCTTAATGATGTATGGATTTTTATACGTTATTTTGTTTATCAGATGAAACTATTATATGAATATTCTGCAAATCTTCAATATTTTGCGTGGTAAAGGGTGAGGTTAGATCAAAGTTATTTGATGAAAAATCTTAGTTAATATACTTGCTCCAGTTTCAGTAACTCTACTGAGGGTGGTGAGTGAGCGGTTAATGCTCTGGCCTCGCATTCCGGAGGACGCCGGTTCGAATCCCCGTCCGGGCATCCAGATTTGGGTTTTCCGTGGTATCCCCAAATCACTCCAGGCGAATACCGGGATGCTCCTTTCAAAAAAGGTCAAGGCTGAATTTCTTCCCGTTCCTTGTCCCCAGACCCATCTTCTAATGGCCCCGACGTCAGCGAGGCGTAAAGTCGGTAACTCTTATTTTCCTTCTGACGTCACCACAAATCAGAACTAAATCTGGGATCCACATTACGAGTATCAAATATAGAGTCCCAACTAGGTTGTTTTTTCCATAAGACATGAAAGAGGAGCTGCTTTGGGAGTCATTGTTGGACAGGAATTGAGTAAAGAGAGTAGTGTGTGTGTATGGCATACATTGAAGGTGAAATTAGAGACGGAATGTAGAAGAGAAAAAATCACCATCCTTTTAAACTGGCACTTGACTTCAGGCACAATGGAGTCAAAAATATTTTATTTGTAGGAAATTATTTTATTAAATTATCTAGGAATGTGAAAAACAATTAGTCTCAAGCACTGAAGAAATTTAAATGAAAAAAATCGTGTGATGTTGCATTCATATGGAAATCGCCAATAATTATAATTATTGAAACTATATAAAGAGCAGAAATAGTTTTACCAGCTTTTATGATCTTCAAATACAAACTAAAATTCGATAGGATGATTTGAAAGTATATCTCTTTCTTCTTTTGGGTTCCTTTTGAAATAAGTTTTAATTATTGTTATGAAGTAATTCTTCCAAAAATTAATGAAAGCTGAGGTTAGTATTAATTCACAAGAATATTTAGATATAATTCTCCGCATGTAATGTGTAACTAGCCTTGACTTCAAAAATAGCCCAGATATGAATAAACATTTTAAACTTGATAGTGTACATTTTATTAATTTTATAAATTTGACCCGATAACAAATACTATAGTAGCTATTAATAAAAGACGGTTCTGTTAAGATACCTATCTTAGGCAACACGTAAAGATTATAGACATGGCAAGATGTTACAATCATACCCGCGCTGGTACCACTGAATTAGGATTCAGTTAAGAGAGTGAGATTTCACCCAATCATTTCCAGGAACTCGCTTAAAGTTAATCGTGTTTCGAACTGCCAGAGTCTGCACAGGATTACCATCTATTTGCCTGTTCGGGTGTCTAATGGTTGGATGTTTAAGACTGTGATGAAATCCAAACCCGTTCCAAATATAGCGAGTGAGCCCCAGCGTCGCTCTGTCGACACGCAGCACGTGAATAACACACCGAGCCCACTGTCAAGCTCGAGCTTACGTCCAGGCTCGGTCCTCTGTACTGTATTTTTGGCATTTGGCCAGCAGAAGTCGCGCTGGCAGCGATAAACCGAGCGTTCATAGACAGCGTGTGCACGATTCTAAAGTGGACTTGCATGTCCGTCACGCTGAATGATGCATTACGGGAGAGAGTGACGTTTGCTGAGGAGGCTGATTTTGCCCAGTGTCTGTGCTTCCTCGCGGCCTGTATCTGCCGAAGACAGCTGCCGCTCGCAGTCAGTTAGCAGCCGCGGCGCGGGCTGCATACACAAACGGCGCAGCCCTTTGAAGCCTTCCATATCGGCCACGCACGGAGTGCGAAACACCGACGAAAATAAGCTCCGCTCCTCCTGACAAGAAGCGGATACCACTGTCTCTACTCAATGCCGAAAACGTGTTTGGGAAAACAACTGGCTACACTTACTGGGAGAAAACGCACTCTCATTCTGAAACTAGGTCACAGTTTCAGGAATTAGTATCGATTATTTTAGGGTAGTTCAAGAGGAATGGTAAATATTGAAGAATATCGAGTAAAAACGTTTTTATAAACATGTGTCAGATTTCCAATCGTTAAGAAGATACAGGTGCTGGAATTTTATGCATAAAATAAACCTCAGAAAATGATCTAGATTCTAGAACACTCGAGTGTCTTATTGAAGTATTTTATTCGGGGGAAAACACACGCATATTTTACAACAGAGATGAATTACTCGCTCGTATTTTACACACTGCTACCCTCATAAAAGTTCACCGAAACTTACTCAGCTGCAAAGTGTACTGAAGTCGATGGTGGGATTTTCAAACATTTAATTTAAGCTTTGGTAAACTGAGGTTTATTTTATTCATAACATTACAGCACCTGCGTCTCAAGAACGAATGGAAATCTGACACATATTTCATGTTTGTGTGAACTTTTTTACTCAATATTGTTCTTACGGCCACCTCCTTAAATATTTATCGTTCCTTCTGAATCACCCTGTATTTAGAACAGGTATAAAGTAACTGTTTAATAACAGTTTATCAGTTTCAGTATTGATCCGAACTATTGAAGGTTAAGTCGTTTGCCACAAAAATATTCATCTTCTTCCCTGAAATGTATCTTCGTGTGATAGGTTACATCTTTACTATAAACATTAAATCGATAAAATAGACCCCACACTACTTTTATTAATTCGTCAAACTTGTGGGATACTTTTGACAACAGTCTAATAAAAATTTTCCGAAGCACAGCGAAATATTAAAACCACCACCAGAAATAACTGTTTTCTTGAACTGCGATAATACGCTTTGACAAAAACTCTTTTTTCGGTTGATTACAGAATCTGGCATACTCGACAATGCACACAACAATTAACCAAAATTCCACTAACACTTACAAATTCTCTAACTTGCTCAAATATTATCCGAACGAGGAATGCGATACACTGAAATTACCCAAATATTCTGCTCTGCACTTTTCAGGTACCATAGTTTCCCAGAATTGGAAACTAAAGTAACGTAGAAATGCTCCTACAATTATCTGAACCAAAAAAAGTTAACAATGGAGGGTATAAGATTGTTGGTGGTTTTAATTACATAAAATAAATAATCAGTCCACGATGCAGTTCAGTTCAAACTTGCGTTTATTTTCATAAAACACGACGTCATCGATACTGTTTACTTGAATACATTCAATCCAGCGACTGTATACAACACGTCTTCCACAGACAATACAGTTCTTCGCCATCGTAAAATTTAGTCGGTGAAAACTTTGCCGAAAAACTAACTGTTTCTCTGTCTTGGATGATCGCTTGATATAAACTCCACCGAAATTTCTAGGACACTTTAAAAGCTTCAGCCAGATATTTCTCGAACATTAACAATACTTAAACAATTGAAACATATTAAAAACAATCAGAATTAATACATAATCATTTACCATCATTACTAAATGGTCAGAAACTGAAATTAAAGATATTTAAACACAAAATTATTCACAGAAATTACTTTAAATTGTCGTAAATTATTCTTTAGACATCGTAACTTGCCTTAATACTTGGAATTACAAACATTTAAGCAATTCTCTTGCACAATTCTGTTCTTAAACGTATTAAAAGGCCTTTAAATAATTTCTTTTCATAAAACAAAGTCTATATACCTTGATTTACAGGAAATTGCAAAACAAACATACAAGATCGTATTCAACCAAACTCCAGCCTACTACTAATGATTCACAAAATACAATTACATTTAATTTTAGGTTTGAGGACTGTTACAAGGGGTTTTAAAGTTTACTGAGCCACACACGTGATAGGTTTGAGAAAGTTGGTACATTCTCCGAAACAATTAATTTTATTAAAATTATAAAATCTTCAAATTACAGAAATGATTTAAACCAATTGGCTTGAATTTAATGAGTTAAATGGTAAGTTATTATAGCCGTGCAAACGCTGCCGACGCTCGCTCCATTTGTCGCTGCCAGCGCTTCCTCTGCTGGCAAAATGCCGGAAATTCAGGATGGAGGACCAAGCCAGGACAGTAGGCTCGGTCTTTTATTCACGCCGTGACGAAGCAATGCTGGTACTCAGTCGGTACAATCGGAAAAGGAGCGAACTGCATCTCAGTCTTAAAATCGCTAAAGAATTGGCGTCATCGAAGAATGGAGAACTGAAAAATTAAAGAGAGTATCTGTCTTATTGTTGTTATTTTATGCGTTCTATTGTAAACGTTTATTTTCAAAAAAAAATCGTACGCTTAACCCTACATCAAAGAAAAATTAAAAATCGGCAGATTGCACAACATTTCTGTGAAGGCTTTCCGCCATCCAGATAGTATAAACCATCACTTCTCTTAACTTTCCGATTAGTTTAGTTTATTTGTCGCACATATTAGTAAATCTTTAAACTATTTTAAATAAATTTCAATAAGTAACCACACAGGTGAAAATTCCTTAACTCAAAGGGTTGAAGGAAACATCTTGAGAACTACGAATTATTGTAACTGCATCAAGAACCAACTACAGCAGTTGGTGCCCAGCTTCCCTCCGGAGTGGATGTAACGGTTTTATAATACCTTTTCCAACCGAATCAGTGCGTGCATCCAGGCTGGAGGAAGTGCAACGTCGTAGTGATAGGTTGGCTCATTACTCCCAAGTTCTTTGTAAATTCGACTCAATTTTGTTATAACTGAAATAACATCACATACTCTCTCAAACAGTGAAGTTCCATTTCTTTTCATCCTCCCTTTGTGGGTGCTTAACATTTTCTCCCTGCTTGATGGTTACGCTGTGAATGTTGTCTTTATCAGACCATGTACTGCCGTTGGTATGTACTGCCGTTGGTATGTAGCGCCAAGAAAGTTGAAGCCAGATAGTTTTCCCCTTTGGGAGATCTGTCTTTTATTTTCCGAACGAGTTTTCTCGACAACTACCACGTCAATTTTGTATTCTGATAACATTCTTTCTATTAATTGACTCTTGTAGCAAGATATTCCCCCTATATTTAATTGTCAGATTCAAGTACATAAACCACCGATATCTCATCGTCTGGCCGTGTGAGGGGCTCTTGATTTCGTCGGTATTATTTTATATCGTATCTTGTAAACGCTGGATCTCATTTTTTCGATATGATTTGATAAACGCCAAAAGATCAAATTTCATTGATTATTTGGCAACAAATGCGCTATTTTATTTTGCGTTACCCAGGGTGCACTACTTGGAGGTGAACTAGCTCGTAATTTTAAAGGCATCTATATATTTTGTAATAGAGGTGATTTACTTTTCTGTAACCACACAATAAATATGGGTGCTTAAAATTTTTGTATCAGCCAGTGTATATCTTCCGGATACGGATGTCTTCTATTGCAAGGAACATATTGTTTGCTGGGATCGTTGTGAATTGAAATCTGTAAAGTATTCGTAATAGTGGCACTCAAAAACAGTTCCAATCACGAGGATTTAAGACAGAAGTTATTCTGTTCTCTGAATTATTTTTGTTGTAATACTGCCCCCTCACCATTCCACGATCAATGATAGAACATTTAAAATTTATTAATTGTTGCTGAGACCTGACAAGATACACACCTTTTTGCTCATTTTGTTATCTGGCAGCATTTACTAGCTTTAAGTAGAACTATGGAAAGTACGACTAAATGTTACAATGTTTTGAAAACAATTACTACATTATTCCATCTACTGACGTCTGACACGATACGAAAATTCATTATCAATGACAATTTATGTCGGTTATCCGCTACATTTATACCAAAAACAAATTTCGTTGATTTATCAATTTCCTCCTAAACAAGAGTTATTTAAATCAAACGGAATCTCTAATTGGTTTCAGTTCCTCCGCGTAAGGGACTCGTAACCGCTTTTCCCTCTCTTCCTCTCACTAATTAGAAACCCGCTGATCGATTAGGCCTCCGGTCTGACATATCGCGCTGCCACTATTTAATCACCGTCATCCTTTATTCTGAAACCACCGCATTCGCAAGAAGTCAATTTGCTTTTCTGAAATATGGCTCCAAGTTTTTCAGTTACTCCAATTTGGGAAATGGAAACCTTCAGCCCTGTTCCGAATCGAAGACAAATCATGAGTTGATATGATGTTTCACCTCAGATTCTCCGGTCGGCATTTAATGCAGACGTCAGAGTTGCGAGCAACAGTGTTTGACATTCTTTTGTATTATGAAGGAATAAGCGTCTCCCTTCATGTCCTAGTCCATCACACACCTTAAATGAATGTTGTGAGCAAAGCGAGGAAAATTCCAATTAGTATACAGCTGTCTAGTACATGTGTTCTAGAGACGGAATCATAGTTATTGTTTCTATTTAATAGATTTAAGAAACCACGTTTGAATACCTGTAGAAAAAATCCAAATGCATTATGGGAAAGAAAGTATTTTGTGCTTAAATTTCTGTGCTCTTTCACATAACAGAACATACCAAATATACTTTTGTTGCTACATGGCAAATTGGTTTACAGAGCTAAAATTAACAGGATAGAAAAACAGGTGATCACTTCTCTGAAACTTATTTGTATTTTCGCATTTCATAGGCATTTTACCGACTTTATTCGTATATGTAGAGATGAACGTAAATTTTTACACACAGTCACAATTAATTGAGCCAATACTGGTTTGACTGAGTTTTGGTTTAAGGGTAGCCAGAGGTGCCTATGCAGCCCATGTAAAAATGATAAACTTTGAGGACCATTAAGGGGTAAACTATTCAATATACTAACTTGAAACTCTGTCAACACAAACAGCGATTCAGTTTTAAAGTTATGACATACGGGTATTTCATTATTTTTTCTATGATTCCTTTTAATAATTTCTTTTGGAATAACCAAAGTATTTTTTAAAATGTAATATTTAATTAAATTTCGTGTTGATTAATAGACTTATTATAATAATCCTTTTAAAATGTAATACGGGCAACAAAGATTAACATATAAAAATTTTTCTCCCTATCTTGATTAGTTTTTGAGAATCTTTTCCTTAGATAAAAAACTTTTTACGGGAAATGGAGCTCAAAGTTTGACGATATATTCCCGCACTATAATAGGATGGTCCATATAAAAACAGTAATAATACTATAATACTTCTAGGACGAGTATAACACTAAATCAAAGTTCAAAACGAAGGTTCAAACTAATTTTTGGTACCAAAAAAAAATCGATTCAACTTAGCCTGTCCTTAATGGAATAATTCAGCATCACATTAACAGCGGCGTAAGTAATTGGGTGCAATGATTTAATTCGCTAGAAAAGAAATATGATTTTTTCTACTTTCAGGAAAATCCAAAAAATAATTACGGCCGTGGATAATTAATACGACAGCATCCAAATTTAAATTAAAAAGAAGCATTATTCCAACAAAAAAATGATACAAGTGATTGCGTACTTTTATTTTGTTGTAAAGTATCCATCACAAAGGATTGATTGCTAGCATCGACAAAGTACAGAAAAGAACCGCTCTGTTTGTGACAACTTACGAATATGCGATACAATTGTCGATGAGGTTGGTATGGGATGCCAGCCGTGTAAATTCCGATTGAATTTATTAGCAAACATGTTAGGCCACAATTTATTACTGTGTCTGAGACTAACCGACAATGTATTTGTTGCCAAAAAATTAAAGCGAAAGTGTTTTGAATTTAATTCGTTGAAAAAAATGTTATGACTAATAACTTCTAATAAATATGACTGCTGACGTTCCCAGTTTAATTTTAAGATTAAAATAAAGACGGAAAATTTGTTAATTTTATTTACAATTAATTTTTAGTACCCGGGGCTACACGATCTTCCCTACTGAATCATTCACCAAGTGCTGTAATCATTTTTTATATATATATATATCATTTATTGTGCTCTCATCAGTTGGACAGATTTCATTTTTAATATGAATTCAGTCATATTAACTTTAAGTAATAGTGCGCAGAACTTCTCGTGAACATGGTGAAGTAATCTTTCAGTAAGACTATCTGAGCAGTGGTTTTTTTTTTTTGTTTTTTTTCGAGATAAAATCGATCGCTTGACGGGAATCAGCTGTTTTTTTTTTTTTTTTTTTTTTTTTTTTGCTTACGCCGCGTCGACGTCGAGTTTATTAGAGGCGGGATGGGACTGGGGATAAAGAACTGGAAGGCATTCCACAATGGCCTTTTGTAGGAACCATCCCGGTATTCACCTTGAGTGATTTGGGTGAACTATGGAAAACCCAAATCTTGATGCCCGGACGGGGATTAGAACCGGCGACCTCCCGAATGCGAGGCCAGAACGTTAACCACTTACCCTCCACGCTCGGTACGAGAATCAGCTGTGCAAAATTTATTATTGCTATATTCTCCGTGATTGATAACGCATAATGTATATCGTGGTGGCCAGAGAAAAAAGAAATTCAACAGAAGTTGTACTGTTGTTATTCCGTCGTTCTCGGATGATGCGAACGTGAACAAATGTTAAATGCAAGAGCTAGCAGCCTTAGCCGACACTGTAGGCAGAGGCTTGGACGTCCCGGATACCATAGCAAGGAATATGTTACTTTGCAATCATTGGTGTTCCCTTGCGGAGGACACAATCCTAGAATGACCATTCCAATATTAGTAATGCATATTGAACATAAAAGAGCGGTATAACACAAAATTAAAACACAGATATAGGGATACTAACGGTGGGGAGAATGAAATGGAATAAAATGTAAGGTAGTATTTTATTTTTCATATACAATACCTTCTGGTGTTATCTTCAAAAAGGGTTCATAAAACGTTGGTTCCATCTACACACTAAGAATTCAATTGTACATAATACTAGTGTAACGTCATTACCGTATTTTAGGAATAGTTGCGGGTCTAGAGCTTTCCCCCCCCCCCTTCTTTTTTAGCAAAGGTCAGAAATCTTTGACCCGATGTCGTTGAAATACTAACTGAACCTGTATGTTACGCTAAGGGTTCACGTACAAAATCTGATGATAATCTGTTGATTTTGAAGACACTTAGATACATCAAAGACAGAGGTTTCTTGTGGACTGATACTATACACTATGTAAGAGTATTTTTGTAATACGTGGGACAAATAGAACGATTTATTTCAGATATATTCCGTAAATCTTTAGAAGAAAGAAAAGTACCTTCTGACTGTAAAATAGCGCAGGTGATTCCTGTTTTCAAGAAAGGAGATCGGAGACATCCTAGGAATTATCGACCCATATCTCTAACATCTGTTTGCAGTAGAACTCTGGAGCATGTCATATGCTCTGACAGACTAACCTTATGAAGTTTCTAGATGAAAACGAGTTAAACATGTAAACCAACACGGATTTCGGAAGAACAGATCGTGTGAAACGCAACTTGGCCTATTTTCTCATGACGTAGTGAAAGTTATCAATGCGGGTTCACAAGTTGATGCAATTTTCTTGGATTTTCAGGAAGCTTTCGACTATGTACCACACAACCGACTTTTAGCGAATATTCGATCAACAGTATATCGAGTCAGATTTGCGAATGGATACGTGATTTTCTAACTGGTCGGTCACTGTATGTTTTTATTGACGGGGAAGCCTCTTCTAATCTAGATGTTACTTCGGGCGTTCCTTAAGGAAGTGTAATAGGGCCACTTCTTTTCCTAATTTTTATAAACGATCTCGGTGACAACGTTAATTGCAGGAGGTAAGATGCTCTGACGATTGGTAAGAAATTCAGAGTGATCTGGATGTTATTTCTGAATGGTGCCATAAATGGCAGCTTACACTTAACTGCAAAAAGTGCAAGGCAATGTAAATAAGTAATAAAAAGATCCCGTTTTCTCACTAGTACAAAGATAACAATTCAGTTGTTGACACGGTGGATTCCTTGAAGTATCTTGGTGTAACAGTACAAATCAACATGAAATGGGACTTGCACATAACTTCCTGCGTAGGCAAAGCTAATTCTAAACTGGGATTCATAGGTCGTATATTGAGAAGTTGTAATGTTCACACAAAGGAAATAGCGTACAGAACACTAGTGTGTCCGCATTTGGATTACTGTTGTGGAGTTTGGGATCCTT
Organism: Vandiemenella viatica; assembly: GCA_031002005.1. NCBI lineage: Eukaryota > Metazoa > Arthropoda > Insecta > Orthoptera > Morabidae > Vandiemenella > Vandiemenella viatica. Next base: position 236,631,275 of record CM061919.1, on the reverse strand, counting down.
ATCGCAAGGGATTGATTGACAGAGGAGAGCCGCTCGATTCGTGACTGCTAGTTACAGTCCTTACGTAAGTGTCACAGAGCTGATTCGTGGGTTGGGCTGGGATTGTTTGGTGGACAGACGACGTCGTTTTCGTTTGAATTTGTTGGAGAATATGCGAAAATCTTTAATTTACGAGTGCAACGAAATACTTCTTCCGCCAACCTATTTAGGTCGCAATGACAGGAAGGATAAGATGCCGTACTGATTCATTCATGTATTCTTTCTTTCCTCGTGCACAGAATTAGGATTGGTGCTTAGCACCCTCTGCCACCCAAAATATTTGTAAATTGCAGAGTGTAGGTGTAGTAGATGTAGTAAAAGCGTTAAAGTTCATGACCCCGTGAGCCAGTCTGACTCTAATACGAACTTGTCCCGTTTTCCAGACTTTCGGTTAATTCTGAAGGCGGGAGTAATTAAACGTAGAAACGTGGGCAGGACGATATCGAAATGGTATAAAATTAAAATTTGTAAATCAGAATATTAAATGGGGGAGGAATTAAACACTTCAGTTATAAAAGATATTAAAAAAAAGGTAAATTAGATGACTAGAAGAATTATTAATAATAATAAAAATAAATTAAAATTATTAATAATAATAATAGTATAAGAACCAATGACCGCGCTACTGCTGAAATATGAACTTAACCTGTGTTGTATCCTTTAGGCTAACTTTGCAAAATTTAAAGAATTTCTGTTTATTTTGAACGGAGTCGAAAAGTCAGAGATATTGCACGAACACTCGCGGCCTGTCCTTTATACAGATTCCACTATTCCAAAGAATGTAACCATTATACCTTGTGTGAGTTACATTAATCAAGTGGGCACACGAGAAATCACAAAAAAGCTTAGGCCTACTTCTGGCGTTTGACTCACTTTGTTTATAATGTCTGTAATGAAAAATAAATATGATTGGTTGAAACTATTGAGAACCGAATGCAGCATCGACATGTACTTTAGTTCACTTTGCATCATACAGTGCTTCAGGAGAGAAAGGGAAAATTAGAAACTTGCGTAAAATGGGTGCACATAACTCAAGAACGCTGTCACGAAGTTTGGCTTGGAAATTTCTTATCCCCTGCGGCAATCTTTTTTATCCGACAGCCGGGATTCAATCAATCATTTAAGGCAAATCGGTCTTTCGTCGTGTCGTTAATGCTGCTGTATCACCATCTATACGAATTATGTCTACCCTACGCAACAAAGTTGGCTCACTTTTAAGGTTTTTATCGTTCTTTCGCTTCTCTTAAGGTGATTTTATTTCTCAGAAAATGTTGGTAGATTTATATACTAACCAAAAGAATTAGATAGACTGTTGAATAGATATAAATATTTTATTGATTCTGGTATTTGTAGGCATGCACACACAATAAATCTTGAAACCAGTAGAATGTTTTAAATATTTACGTAGGGATAAATTTAAACTGCAAGATTCTGAAATGCAAAAACGTTTAAGGTTAGTTCGTTTCATATCGTTAAACTTGTTACTGGCAAAGAGATAAGTAATTAAAAATTGATCACTTCACGATCAGTAATAATTTTCATTCACTGTCACTGAATTAAGCAGGAAAAAGAAATTCGAACAAGAGAGTCTTATAATCGAAGATACATCCCTCTACTGTGACGCTTGTTAGCATTGTTTGAGAACTTCCTGCTGATTTATCAGCGTAGAACTTGTTTCTTTCAATTTCTATGTGACGTATTTATCTTTTTCAATTCCCAAGCAATTCACAATGCACCTACCATTTACTAAACTTTACGACTCTTTATTGTGTATATGTGTAGCAAGTTTCGATTCAAACTTGAGAGCTTGAAATTTTGGAAGAAACATTTTCAAAAAGTAGGAAACATTGCCGTCCTTTAAACATACCATTTCTTTCTTTAAAAATGCACCTTCCTGATATTAGTCATTTGCATCATTACGCACATAAGGAACAATAACTTTGTTGATGATAATACATTTTAATTCCTCAGTATCTCCATTACCGATGCAATGCTAAGATGAAAAGACTTTCGTCCTTAACAACAATTGGCACTACTGAATATTCTGTGTATTAACAAAAAATAAAAAATAAAAATGCGTTAAGAAATTTACATCTAAAAAATGAAAATAATTCTTTCGGCTAACAAGCTTGGTGGAACAGGACATTTCGATCATCGTGTCTCCCGGTATTGTCAGTCAATTAGACAATGGTGTCACAGACCTCCACCAGCGAACTCAGTCAGCTAGTTACCCTAGAGTTTTATATGTGTACAGTGCCGAGAAGACCCACAGACTTATATTATACTACAGTTCTTGAACTTTTAGTTGCGTCGAAAGGTCACAGTTCTGGAACTTTCCGACGGTTGAGTAATGCTACATCATTCACAACCAACCGAATTAAACAACGTGTCCAGCCCGTTGGGAATGAGTACGGAGAACCGTAATGTCATAACGTCAAAGGATTTAGTCAATTTTACACGGCTCCAAGCTAGATAACTTTGTTATTTTTATACAACTAGCTGTTACCAGTAACTTCGTTAACTTTGTTTCTTTTATTTTACAAAGACGTAGTCAGGCCTCATATGAAAGTTACTCGCTCGAACCTTCTAATGTGCAAACAACGCGTAATCAAGCATGTCAGATATACAGTGAGTAATCCAACGTGGTCACGACTCTTAAAAATAGGTTAAACTAAAATTATGATGAATATCAATTTCAATTCCAAAAAATAAGATGCCGTTTGTATATAACCCGCAAGAAATAAATCACCTTTCAATGGGCATTCATTTTCAGACACTTCAAATGTCTTAAATTTTCGTCGACAATCAGAATGAAACATGTTATTTTACTCTTGGGACCATGCTTTATGCAGTATTAGAAACCACACAAAAATCCGACGACCAACAATTTTTACTTGAATCGCGTCCAATGAAACGAACGGGCAGATGAACATAAAATAAAATGTACTTCATTTTAGTCCTAAGACTCTGGAATCCATTTTCTTTTAAACCATATATGAAAATATGTCCAATGTTTTTTCCTTGAATGGTGCTCAGCCAGAGTTTGCTTCTCGCAGTAGAAGTATTTACAGATAGATATATGAATAAGTCTAATAAAAGTTATGGTTTATGTATAAGTGATTATAATTTGTATCTGCATCTCTACATACTTACACTAATACATTACTACTGAATTTTCGTGAAGTATTATACGATGATTTACATTATCACCTCCAGCACGACATTTCCTTTATCAGTTGAACCGGTCTTGTTGGATGCCCTGTACAAAATTTTTGTCAGAAAAATACTTCACAACAAACGAAAAAATTCGACGGTGATGGTGTATTTATTCCAGTTACATGAAAACGAATGTAAAGACGATTAATATTAGATTGTATTAATGTACCAAATACAAGAAATGATGAACACCTTCAACATGTGTATATAAAATGTGAATAATGTGAGACAGTCTACGGAAGGGACACATAAAATGGAAGTAATGAAGAAAGTCTTTGATATACTTCTTGTAGTAAAATAAAACTAATAGGAAGTATTGTACCCGGCTCAGACCAAGAATTGCCATAAATAGTTGTAATTTATATGTATAAAGATGAATGTATGTATTTTTCTTTGTTTGTTGATTTGTTTGTTCTTCATACAGATTCACAGTTTTCATCCGATCTCGATGAAACTTTGCACACTTATCCTTTGAAACAACCGTCGGTTATTCGAACTTAATGTTAAACTGTAGATATCACAATTTAGGGGTTCAATGCGAGGCAAATCGTAGGTAGTCTTTCAATGCTGTAGGTGTAAACTTTTTTACGTTATATTGATCCCTCATGGGTGATTCGCAGTCAGTGTGTGTGTGATCTGCAGTAATAATACTATAAATGCGGAAATAAGTTCTGTCTTTTTGCTACGTTTTGACGACTAAATGCCAATATATTGACGGAATTTGACAAGAAAATCTGTAGGTAGGGCACAGGACATTTTGTAGTGACGAAATTTTGAGAACTTGTCGAATGGTGACAGAGTCGGATGTGTGTGTTAGTCTGTAATGTTACATCGGTTGCTCAAGGTGTGCTTCTCGCGCATTATGTTAGTATATAATTTGTTAATAAATTTCGTTTAGAGAAAAAAACGAATTATTTAGTATAGATGTAGATTTTCTCTGTTCTATTACTTTGTGTCTGCTTAAATGTTTGACACTATTTTGCCTTCTTTTTTGACATTCCTTGCGGGCGTAAACTGGCTTAAGTTGTAGCTCTAGCAGAGCACGAGTAGCTAAAGCTATTAGAACCCAAGAATCGGATGCTCATGCTGATGAAAGAAGAAAAGACCAATGTGAAACAAACCTGCCCTTAGTTAATAACCCCCCCCCCCCCCAACATCCCCTCACCTTCGTTTGTTTTTCTGTTTTTAAATATAGGAAATTGATTCTCTTCAAGAGACAGGTTCGACGGTTGAATGATATAGTGATGGCTTTCCTGTCATATTATGCCGACTCGGTGTTGTTTGGGACCAATCCTTAGTTACTAAAACTTTCTATATTCAATTCTGGCAAAGAAATTCTTAATCGACGCGTACGAAGTCGCGGGTATCAGCTAGTCTATATATATATATAAAGATGAATGTTTGTTTGTTTGTTCCTCTTACAAATCCACAATTTTCATCCGATCTCGATGAAAGTTAGCACCCTTATCCTTTGAAACATGGGGAAAAAATACTGTCTACATTTAGTTGAATAATTTCCCGTCATGTTGTCATGTAATTTTGAAAAATTGCCGAAACGAACATAGACCGACGTTTACGATGTAAAAGACTGTAATTCCATATTTATTGTGGGATGGTGGCCCACTGGTAAACGAGCTTGCTTATTAATGTGTATACTGCTGGATCAAATCTCAATAGAGGTAACGATTTTTAATTACCGTTTTTGATCGTATGAGCCATGCCTGGACTGTCAGTTTTACAGATTCCGCATTAAACTATAGATCCCACAAATTTTGGGGTGAAATGCTTGGCAAATTGTACGCGGTCTAACAATTCTGTAAGTGCACATTTTTTTTTTCTTTCGATGTCAGTGTGTGTGTTATCTGCTGTAATCTATCTATCTGTATATATAAAGATGAATGTATGTTTGTTTGTTGGTTTGTTTCTTCTTTATACAAATCCACAGTTTTCATCAGATCTCGATGAAACTTTGCAGACTTATCTTTTGAAACAAGGAAAACAATACCGTCTACATTTGGTTGAAAAATTATCTGTATAAATAATACGTGTCTTATAATTTCGAAAAATTACTGATCGGCGATAGACAGACGCGTTGGATGTGGAGGTCTCTGTACTGTTTCTTCGCGTAGCGGTCAGGTAGCGCAGTGGTTAAAGCGCTTGCTTCCTAATGTATGGGTCGTGGTCTCCGGTTCAAATCTCAGTAAAGGCTAAGGTTTTTACAAATTGTTTTTGATTGACGGAGTCACGACTGGGCCGTCGGTTATTCGGATTTAATGTTAAACTGAAAGATAAGTCTTAAACTGTAGATATCACAAAGTTAGGGGAGCAATGCGAGGAAAATCGTAGGTAGTCTTGCAATGCTGTAGGCGAACATTTTTTACATTATGTTGATCCCTCAGGGGTTGTTACTCTCGCAGTCAGTGTGTGTGTGATCTGCAGTAATCTATATGTATAAAGATGAATATTTGTTGTAGTCACGAAATTTTGGGAACTTATCGAATGATGATTGAGAGACGGATGAGTGTGTAAGTCTATAATGTTACGTCGGTTGCACATTATGTTAGTGTATAATTTGTTAATAAATTTCGTTCAGAGAAAAAACGTATTATTTAGTATATATGTAGATTTTCTCTATCCTATTACTTTATGTTTGCTTAAATGTTTCTGGCACCAGTTTATTTTGCGTTTTTTTTTTTACGTGCCTTGCGGGCGTAAACTGGTATAAGTTGTTGCTCTATCAGAGCAAGAGCAGCTAAGGTTATTATAACCGAAGAATCGGATGTTCATTCTGAAGAAAAAAGAAAAGACCAATCTGAAATAAAGCTGCCCTTAGTTGACACCCCGTACCCCCCACATCCCCTCACCTTCGTTTTTTTTTCTATTTTTAAATATTTTGGAAATTGATTCTCTTCAAGAGATAGGTTTGACGGTAGAATAATATAGTGGTAGCTTTCCTGTCATACTATGCCAACTCGGTTTTGCTTGGGACCAATCCTTCGTTACCAACAACTTTCTATATTAAATTCTGGTAAAGAAATTATTAATCCACGCGTACGAAGTTAAAAATATACGGGATCCGAGTTGATGAATGTAAATTTGATCATTAAATAAAGTATCTGGAGTTCAAGCTGTTAAAGGAACCGAAAGGATACGTATTTTTTCCTTACTAAACGAGGACAAAGACAAATAGCACAAAGTGAGCCTACACTACTCGTTCTGAAACATAATAGTAATTCAAAATGTACCCGCTGACGAGTATGGAAGACTATAAAACAGGGTAACAAATCTTAATTCCATTTGTGTTATGTGAGTAGATAGTGCAAAAGTAGATATCCCCAAGAAGCATGTAAGATAACGTGTGATTTATGGTTATCTGAGAGTTTGTTGGGGATCGACACAGAACAACATCGCTGGATAGGAGGAGTACTGAGTTGTTAATGGAAGAACAAACATGTGGGGAGTATCGTAACGCGTATGTCGGAAGTGCGGCAAGATCATTGAACGTTCGTTATATTCAACTAGCTGATACCTGCGATTTCGTACGCGTGGATTAAGAATTTCTTTCCTAGAATTGAATATAGAAAGTTGTTGGTAGCGAAGGATTGGTCCCAAACAAGACCAAGTCGGCATAATATGACAGGAAAGCCATCACTATATCATTCTACCGTCGAACCTGTCTCTTGAAGAGAATCGATTTCCAATATATTTAAAACAGAGAAGCAAACGAAAGTGAGAGGATGTGGGGAAGGGGGGGGGGATGTTAACTAAGTGCAGGTTTATTTCAGATTGGTCTTTTCTTCCTTCTTCAGCATGAGAATCCGAATCTTAGGTTCCAATAACTTAAGCTATTCGTACTCTGCTAGAGCTACAACTTAGGCCAGTTTACGCCCGCAAGGCATGTCAAAAAAGAAGGCAAAATAAACTGGTGCCAGAAACATTTAAGCAGACACAAAGTAATAGGACAGAGAAAATTGAAATCTATAAAAAATTACGTTTTTTTTCTAAACGGAATTTATTAACAAATTACACACTAACATAATGCACGAGAAGCATAGCTTGAACAAGCGACGTAACATTACAGACTAACTCTCTGTCAGCATTCGATAAGTTCTCAAATTTCGTGACTAGAAATGTTAATCATACCGCAAAAAATGTCCCGTGCCCTCCCTACAGATTTTCTTGTCAAATTCCGTCAATATCAGTATAGGCATTTAGTTGTCAAAACGTAACAAAATACAGAGACTTACTTCCGCATTTATAGCATTACTACTGCAGATCACACACACACTGACTGCGAATCAGCCATGAGGGATCAATATAACGTAAAAAACTGTACACCTACAGCATTGCAAGACTACCTACGATTTGCCTCGCATTGCACCACTAACTTTGTGATATCTACAGTTTAACATTCAATCCGAATAATCGACGGCCCAGGCGTGACTTTTACTATCAAAAACAATTTGTAAAAATCTTACTCTTCACGGAGATTTGAACCGGAGACCACCACCCAAACATTAGTAAGCAAGTGTTTTAACCACTGAGCTACCTTACCGCCACACGAGAAAACAGTACAGAGATTTCCATATCCAACGCGTCAGTCTATCGCCGTTCAGTAATTTTTCGCAGATATAAGACAACATGTATTAACTATACAGATAATTTTTCAACAAAATGTAGACAGTATTTTTCTCCTTGTTTCAAAGGATAAGTGTGCAAAGTTTCACAGATCGGATGAAAACTGTGGATTTGTATAAAGAACAAACAAACATACATACATACATTCATCTTTATATATATAGAGGAACCAGTCAACTTGACCACTATGGAGTTAGTGGTAAGCCAGGACTTTGGTTTAAATCTTACCTGCAAAATAGAAAGCAATGTGTATCACTTAAAGATGCTAATACAGGAAATGTTATAAACTCAGAATGGGGTATAGTTAAATGTGGTGTGCCTCAGGGCTCAATTCTTGGCCCTCTGCTGTTCTTAATCTATATAAATGATCTCCCACATATACTAGGTGATAATGAACACATGGTGCTCTTTGCAGATGATACCAGCATATCGTTGAAAGACCCATCAGCACAAAATCTCGAAAACACAGCAAATGATGTTATAAAGAAAATTAACAGGTGGTTTAATGCCAACAAACTAATACTTAATGTAGAAAAGAGACAGTTACTTCAGTTTGTTACAAAAAAATAAAACAAAGGACAGCTATAATGTGATATCAGAAGGAAAAGCAATCAATGAAAGTAATTTCACAAAATTCCTGGGTGTATGTATAGATAACAAATTGAACTGGAAACAGCATATTCAACAACTTCTTAAAAAACTGAATTCTGCAACATTTTCACTGAGGGTAATATCTAGAATAGCTAATATGGAAACCAGAAAGTTAGTATATTTTGCATATTTTCATTCCCTGCTCACGTATGGCATCTCATTCTGGGGGAACTCGTCACAAGCACAGAGGGTATTTAAATTGCAAAAGCGTGCTGTAAGAACTATTTGTGGAGCATCGTGCAGAAATCTGTTTAAAAACCTATGTGTACTAACAATGCCAGCACAGTATGTATACTCCCTACTTTCATTTGTAGTGGAAAATCCTGAACACTTCAATCTTAATGCTGACATACATATCCATAATACTAGGAATAAATATAATATTTACAAGGATTAAAAATCACTATCAATTGTACAGAAAGGGATAAAATTTACTGGAGCTTCCTTATTCAGTGTCTTACCAACAGAAATTAAATGTTATCTACGAAACCCCAACTTCTTTAAGTCCAAACTGAAAGAGTTTCTCCTTCAGAATCCATTTTACTCTGTGAAAGAATTTTCTTCTTGGAATTTGGTAACTAAGAATGACTGATAAAATAGTATATATGGTGTATGGAAGGGGAAGGTGACAAAGTTGTCCACAATTACTACAATGATATATGGTTTTTCTTTCTGTTGAAACTTTTGACAAATGAAGTAATTACACTGTTTACAAAATTTCACTCATATATAGTAACTAACATGGGATAGCATGCACTCAAAAACTGCTGTAAAAAATTATGATACTAACAGGTTTTTAAGTAATTGACTGCTTATGAGTTGTGGTAACTGGTTGGTAAGAAAATAACTGGTTGTTAGATGCTGGTAACAAGTTTATACACTGTTCCACATAATAAGTATTAACTAACTCGGGATTGTATTTGTAGATTACAGGAGATATTGGTTATACTAATGGGTCGTAACTAACTTCTTGTCAATATATAATATTATCAATTAAATAGTAATATTGACATTACTAATGAGTGTATGTACTGTTCCACATCCCCGAGATTATTATCACATGGGATCAAAGTGAACATATCTATCTATCTATCTATAACTTGATATTGTAATTACAGTTAAGGGGGCGACCATAAATTTATTACGTGAGGTGTTTTTTCGAAGATATGGTGGGACCCTCCCCCCCCCCTCCCTCTGGTGAGGTGAGATCTTGAGGGACCCCACTCCCTGATGACGATCTCGTAACTTTCCCCAACCCCACCTAACGTTGGGATCGACATGTTTGTAGATTTTTTTGTTTGGCTCTACTGTTCTACAAGGAATTAAACAGATGAGAAGAGATCTCTCCCCCCCCCCCCCCATTGATGAGATTTCGCCGGACCCCCTACCCCCCCCCTTCTCTATTTCACCTCACGTAATTAATGGACGCCTCCTAACGAGACCATATGAACATTATACATTAATTAACCATTAATATCGTTACAAGCGCTTCGGTGGATAATCTTAAATCTTCCTAGTCATATTTCTTGAGGAATCTTGCATTCACCAGTGACGTGTAACCGGTTTTGTGTGGATGACTATGATGTCTGTAAGTTCAGCGATCCTTGTTGCTTGCTTTGTGAATAAATTAAAAATGTAGGAAGGGAAGGGGTGAACCTTGGAGACTACTTTTCGGGCCTACTCTTCCGAAAAAGACCAAGCGAACAACCAAGTGTAACTTAGGAATGGCCATCGAAAGGGTAGTATGTCACCTTATCTCCTACGCTGCCGAGCCAGTACTGATAACGAAATTTTTTTTCCACCGCCAGGAATTGAACCAATTGACTCAATGACAGTGGCCGAATATTATCACGGTGCCGCAGCCACCTGAGCCAAGGAGGTGGTCATTATTTCCACACGCTGGATCACAATTTTCACTTGTGGTGTTGTGACTCAGGCATTCAAGTAATAAACAAAGAGACATCGAGCGTTGTGGACCCAAAATCAAGCACACAATGAACCGGAGGTAATGTCACTAACAGAGACTAACAGCCTAGATGAAATTCACAACAAAGAGTTAGAATCAGTTCTGAAATCCTGTAACAGTAACAGAGCTCCAGGAGAGGATGGCATTCATATGGAACTTTTTAAATTCATTGACAGCACATGTAAAGAACGGCTGTTGAACATTATCAATAGGATCTGGAGAGGAGAATACCCACCTCAAACCTGGCAGAGGGCAATTGTCATCCAAATTCACAAAAAAGGAGACGTCAAGGATTGAAATAACTATAGAGGAATAAGCTTGCAAATGCTGGCTATAAAATTTACTCAAGCAATATTGAATTAAAATTGAAAAAAATTTATGATCCACTTCTTGGAGAAGAACAAAATGGGTTTCGGAAGGGTAGATCATGTACAGGTGGTTATTTCACACTCAAGATGCTAATTGAGAAAAGGAAAGAATTTAATCTGGAAACACGCATGGAAGCTTTCGAAACAATCGACAGAAGAAAACTTTGGCAAATTCTGGCGGAAAGTAACACCCCACCACAGATCATAAAAGCAATTAAAAACATCTACAGCCACAATGTAATCGCAGTCAGAACCGTACAACAGCTGTCGGAATGGAAACCCATTAATCGAGGAGTGAGACAAGGGTGCTGCCTATCTATCTCCGCTTTTATTCAGCATATAAATAACAAAATCAGTAGTGACTGGTGACAAAAAAAACCATGGTAGAATAAAAATAGACAGAGAGACCAAACTGGATACATTACTGTTTGCAGATGACCAAGTGCTTTTTGCTGAATCAGATGATGATTAGCTGCAGAGATCGGTATATAACCTCCATAAGACAGCAAAAGAGTGCAGCATGGAGATTTCCCTCAATAAAACCAGGGTTATGGCCTCTGTCGGAAATAAAACACAAAAGAACCAAAATTTCAATAGACAACACGCCCATAGGACAAATAGCAGAATTTAAATACCTAGGTTACAACCTCAGCTACACCCTAACAACCGATATGCAACAACAAAAAATCAAAAATTTCACGAAAGTTACGGAAATAATAAATAATACCTTCAGAACATCTCTTGTTCAACAGCACACAAGAATCAGGCTATATAACATCCTGGTTAAAGCTACCATACTGTACGGTAGCGAGGCCTGGACACTACAAAAAGTTGATGAGCAGAGACTAACGGCGGCTGAGGTGCGATTCATGAGGAATACAGCTAGTTACACATTAAGAGACAGAAAGAGATCTGATGAAATCATGAAAGAACTCAAAGTCAAACCAATTCTCCAAACTGTGCAAACCAACAAAACATCTTGGACACACCATGTACTAAGGATGAAGACGGATCGGATTCCACAAAAAGATCTCAAATACCATCCCAGAGGCAGGAGAGATGTAGGAAAACCTCCAAAAAGATGGATTGAGATCGTAACAAGCCACCAGGCCTAACACTGGATAGGAAGAAGAAGAAGAAATGTTTTATATTCCACAACGTTCTAAGAGACAAGTATGATTACGACGTGCAGTAAACGACAACATTTGTTTGGATAGAGTTTCCGTAATATAACTCATGTTTTAAATCACTTAGAAACTTAATTTCCATTCCGATAATCAGCGGATGGGTGGTATGGTTCATTCTGTCCTACATCGAGCTCTACACCCATATGCTGAATGCGCAAAACAAAACAGAAACTACTGCATCGCGATAACAATGCTACGCTGCAATTCTTCACTCGGGCCGCGATAAACTCAATAAAAAACGGCTACCAAATGAATGATTTGCACCTGCAAACACGGCTAATCGCCAGTAATTGTAATGTTTAATTAGCTGCCGTCAGAGGGGGGGGGGGGGGGGAGAGAGAGAGAGTAGAGGAAGGCAATTTTTTTATTGCGCACCGTTCCAACAGGAACATCGATACTGGCTCATGCCTCCGGCCAAACCTCATATTTGCACAGAAAATTACTGTTTGATTTGTCAAATGGAACTTTTAATGCGAGGTTCCACGCCGTATTGCAGGGCAGCTGTTATTTTTCTCTCACGACTTCTGCAAAATATCGGCCATTAATTCGCCTACTACTGTGGAACATTCGTACGGAAAATGTCGCCCGTAAGCCAGCGATAGTTTGCAGCAGCCAAAAACCGCCTGGCCAGCTCCAACCTTTAGCTATGCCACGTAAGCGAATTTATATTTATCTAATTCGTGCATGTGAATTACATTATTCCCCGTTCGTGTAATTTTGAAAAAAAAAAAGTAAAACGATTCTTAGTTTCCGCAGCAGAGTCACATTTTAAACAAGTTTCGCCACCGTGAAGCAGAAGACACGTGGAAGTTAAACGTGCAATTTTTTTGTAGAATATTCTCGAGGGAAATTACGGCACTTTCCACAGTCCCTCGCAAAATTATATGGCGGTAATAAGGGAGATTTTTTGCGTGGGAAGGTGCTGTCGCCATTTTTCTGCACTTCTAAAGCTTCGATTTAGTGGTGTGTGCAGAACCACTGTTGGTCCAGTGCTGGTACATTTACGTGTACTGTTAATTGTTTCATAACATTATTCCTCTCAGATATCGTGATTCAGAATGCTTCCGCTTTCACACACTGTTTGTATTCCACGTCAGTTCTATTTCATCTTGACAGACGAATACGACAAGTAATGTGTCTATCTCTAATAATGCACCATCTCTACACCCGCCTTTTGAATTAATCTCATTTTTCCTGTAAAAAACGCTCAAAATATATCAGGTTTCGAACTTTAACTAAAGAATTACATCTTGACTCAAATTACTTCTTCCGTTTTCGCCACAGTTCTGTCTAGTTTTAGTCTTTTTCTTTTTTATTCATCTCCTTATCTCCTTTCTGTTAAAGTCTTTCTAAACTAATTTTTTCATATTATTTCTCTTCACCTTCACTGTTATCCTTCTCTTTAAAAAAAAAAACAAAAAAAAAAAAAAAAAAAAAAAAAAAACTCATACTAATAAGGGAAGCATTTTTCCACTTCACCACTGCAAGAATCGCTGTCTGAGATAAGGACCTGAACATAGGAACCTTAGACATCAATTAAAAGTGAAGTACTGCAATAATCTCAGCTAAGAAGTTTCCTATCATCTAGGTAAAATAATTCTGAGCCACTCCAATGAGGAAATTTGAAAGTCCGTTCTTACGAAAAGCCAAACTTTGTTGCTGGCAACAACGAATAGTAGCATAAAAAAAGGAATACAAAGAAAAGTTCATCAGCATGGACCAAACCTACAACCTTTAGCATGGGAACATTCTCTTTTGTTTTTCTTGTTTTATATCGACCTCCTCCTAATTGTAAAGTCGTCCATTTTTCTTTCCAATTTTGTCTTTTTCAGCTTTAGTTTCTTCAGAAAATTCAGGCACAATTACCTATGTTAAAGCAATCGGTGAAGAAAAAAAAAAAACTTATTATTCTTTGTTATAAAAGATTCGCAAATCATATTACTCTTCCTCTATTTTTTCATGATGAAATTAGCTTCATGTGAAGCAAAAATCAAACTGGAAACCGTGTATCTCTCAGACAAAAAAATAAAATTGAACTAACTTATATCAGAAAGGATGGCTGGAGTTATCGAGCGACTCATGCACAAACAGGAAGTAGCCGTGCAATGGACCGCTCCTTGCAGCCTTAATGCGGGCAGCTGTACAGCCGTTATTGTTTAAACTACTTTCCTACCAATTTACACTCAGCATATACTATTTTTAACCTTTCGATTTCTCGTAAACCCACCAGAACTAAAGACAGTAGCTGTCACATTATTCGCTTTTATGACAGACAACAAACATTCAGACTGTGAAAAACCACCAAAATTTGTCCAGTAGTATTTTCTTGATGCTGGAACTAACAAAGAGACACATCCTCATCACAGATTGTTAATAGTATTTTCCAGCAGCTAATATCGCGTGGACCTATGTGTACGTAGATTTTTTTGATTTTCAAGCAGCAATACTAGCGGAGGCTGTGGATATCTTCAATCGCAGCCTGGACCAGACTCATTTGCTAGATACAGTAGAACACCAATTATCCGAATCAATTGGGACCGGACCCCATTCGGATAATCAAAAATTCGGATAATCGGATTTTTTTCGAAAACGGGTCTATTTTAATTAATTATTGTATCTATGTTGAAAATGCCTTATTTTCCAAGAGTTTTATTGGTGCTTTTGCACTTCGGCGATGAAAATTTCGCCGTACCGCTTGAAAACAATGCTGCCGTCATCCCAACTTTGAGTTGGTTTTTATAAAAGATGGGAAGCTTTTTCACAGTACGTTTCCGTCTTAATTAAATAAGCGATTCGGATAATCTGAATTCGGATAGTTGGAGTTCTACTGTAATCGCTCAAACCTCACAATTCTCATATATACAGAAAAATTCACATTTTACCCGCCACCTGTCAGCGAACAGTGTAAATTTCTCGCTAACGAGTTTAGTATTTTGTCTTCGTCAAATGAGTAACTTTGAGGCGAACATTTTCGACCAACAGAGCAGAACTTAGATGTTTTTCATGGAAACTGCTGTCATAATTTAAAATTTAACAGTATCCGTATACAAAATACCAATACAAAGAGAAAAAAAGTCAACAACAATTATTAGAATCGGAACTGTGTTGACATGATAAACCAAATTTTAATTTCATGAATTTTTTATTAGATAAGATTAAATTCAGGAAAAATTGAAAGAATTTTTAATCGACAACTCCTTCTACCCTGCCAAAGAATTTATTTCTAAAGAATCTATAAAATAACTGCCAGTAGTTTGTGTAACTTTTGTTGGCATAAGTAAGGTACCATGTATGCTGTGACTGCACAATACATCTTCTGCCGTATGTATTATTTTGTTATGCAATTGTTTAATTGTGAATTGACAACTTTCCACATCAATTATGTTGGGATCAATGGAAAATGACTATATTGTGTTGTATTGTATAAAACTTATTTCTTTATGCCACACACCATGAACAGAAAAATTAACAAACTTACCATAATGTTTTTTACGAATGTCTAGTCCTATAGGGGTGTCAACCCTTGATACAGTGTTCAAACTCTGAATCGTGATAAGAGCCTTTGATATATTTGAGGTAGTATGCAACCTCTGAATTGTATTAAAAATCTTTGACATATACGTATCTTGTGACGTTAAGATTGATACAGTGTTCAAACTCTGAATCGTGTTAAGAGCCTTTGGTATATTTGAGGTAGTATGCAACCTCTGAATTGTATTAAGAATCTTTGCCATATATCTTGTGACGTTAAGAACATATCTTTCTTGCTCCACAGCCCGGTTACGTAAAGCAATAAGACATATCGCAGATTTTAACTTAGATCCTAAGCATTCGAACTGCAAAAACTCCATCAAGATCCGTTCGGTGGTTTCTGCTTGAAATAGTAACAAACCTATTAATTTGACACAGTCCACTATAGATACACATATAAATAGTTAAGTGTAAGAATATAGTTGCTGAACTGTTGCATATCTGTCGTTTCCTGGGAAAAAGGAATAAATAGAGTCTTTAATTCATTTCATTCGTAACGCAGTCGACTGCACAGAACAGTTTCTCAATATGCAACTCGAGATATCGGATGGTCCGCGCTGTTTGTCGGGTCCTTATCACAAACCAACTACTCCGATACACCACATGTGAAGCACATTAACTGCGCGTGGGAGCTCGCTTGTAGCTGAAGGTCATGAGAAACGCAGAACCATTATCATTACCATAATTCATAGACGTCCACTATCACCATCCTGCGACTCATATAACATTTTCCGTTGAAGTAATTGTCACTGCTTGCTAGGTATTCCATGTTGTGGGAACTCAGTTATTTCTACGATCAGGCTAACATATGATTTGTTTCACCTCAGTCATTAGTCACTCATTCCTCCAGCAGATTTACATTGACCAACTTAATATCAAAGCCTAGTGCATTTATTACGCAATCTACATCTTGGTATTGTCTTTTTTTGTTGTTGTTGTTGTCTGTCTTTCGACTGGTTGGGATTCATCCAACCCTTCCTATCTTGTGCTAACCCCTTCATCAACCCACATCCTCAATTATCTGCTTCATATATTCTAATCTCTCTCTGCTGTTCTTCCCTTCGACTGTTCCCTCCACTAACAAATTAACCAATCCAGCATGTCTCAAAATATGACCTACGAACCTGTCTCTTCTTTCTGTAAGCTTCTTCCACAAACTTCTTTCCTCACGCATCATTTCCAAAACTCGTTCATTTCGTACTTTGTCTGTGCACCACATTTCAAATGCTTAATCTTCTTTCTTTCTGGTATTCCTGTAGTCCATGCTTCGCTACAATAAAGTGCTGTGCTCCACACATAGAGTTTTAAAAAGTCCTAGATCAATATTTGAAACTAAAAGATATCTCTTTATCATGAAGGCTATTTTTGCTAGTGCTATTCGGCTTTTAACATCATTCCTTCTTCGGCCATCGGTTGTAATTTTGCTTCCCAGGTAGCAAGTTCAATTACTTCTTCACTCACTTCCGACCCTAATTTTATTTTTAATCTACTGGGATTGGTATCATTTCTGCTAGATTTAATCACTTTTGTTTGCTTAGATTTATATTCAGTCCAAAATTATAGCTACCTTATTTGCCTTCATTATTAATGTATGTACGTTGTAAGCATATAATTATTTATTGGAAGTGCTTATACAAGTGGTCACATCTATGTTTATAACTAACCAATATTGTTTACATTGTGTTTTCTCTTCAAACCAACCTGATCATTAAACAAAATTTAAGAGTAATTAGTAGGCTTGCAACGAATATTCGGCAACTATTCGGTATTCGTCTTATTCGGCCACTTTTATCTTATTCGGCCGAATATTTAGGTACTATTGTAGTGACCCGCCCTACGGGTCACCATTAGAGGAGAGAGAGAGAATGTGGGCAAGGGTTGCAGGAATAACTCCAGTAGACCCTCGTTTAATCTGCCACTCGGGTTAGCAATTTTCCACCATCAGAGGAGAGCTCTAAAAATAAGTAGCACGTATAGAATATATTAGCCTTTGTTACTAGCTCCTAAGACGCTGACAATTAATATGCAGAGGTATTATTGCCTCACCACACAGCCGTGTCTCGGCCAGCAACAGCGAATATCTCCCAATACAGCAATGACCATCTCCGAGAATTAGATAGTCGGCCCCACCTGACTTTATTTGAGTCCCGTCGTCGCTCTGGCAGCGTGTCCGGCGACCATGGCAGGCTGGGGCGTCGTGCTGGCTGCGTCCCGCAGTGGCGTCGGTCCCGAGTGCTGTCTGCCTCTAGCCCAGCGAAGACGACGCCTCCACCAGCGGCACCCCTCTGCAGACGACCTGTCGGGTCGACCAGTCCTCTCTCTAGCTCCGTCTCAGAGCCTAGGGTCTTACCCTAACCCCCATCACCGGTCTCGGACAACTTTCAGCCAATCATAAATCTGTTACCAGGTCGTCCAGGTGACTTCTTTGAGACGATCATTGCTCCAACTCATCAGCACTCTACTTTCAGGGCACTGCCTCGGAATTTGTGCAACCTGTCTAGCTCACGGTTGCTGCCTTTAATTTCGACATCGGTATGCGAACTGGCGGTGACGACTACTACACTATTCGGCCGAATACCGAATACTGAGACTTTTTTGTATTTGGATAATTTCCTGAAATAAAACGATTGATTCACTACACGATAAAGCATTTTTCTTATAATTACAAAAATAATCTTGCATAATCAACTGCCACAATGTCAAAGCAAATCTAACAAACATATTAAACATCTGTTCACTTAAAACATCATAACTGAAGTTTAGGAGTAGGATATTGTAATCCTGAAATACTATTTTTTCTGCAGTAGTAGTTACAAGGTGACAGTCTGAATTTAATAAAATGAAAGCTTTTCTTGCTAGAACTAAAATATTCAAGGACAACTCTGGGAAGCATGAATTTTCCTAGCCCCCCCCCCCCCCCCCCCCCCACTTATCACTGACAAACGTCGAGGATGATGACATTGTTACCTATGTTCAACATTTAGCCTAACTGCACTTGAGGTTGAGGATGTTTCGACCATGGAAATACCGCACTCGGTTATCGATCCGTTGAAGAATGGCGTATCGTACTACAAGAAGGACTGATTGAGATATTCACTGTCGAACAACTTAAGGCGTAGTTCAGATAGTGGTATCAGCAGTTCGGAATTCAGAAAGATATACCAGTTGCCTATCCTAGTATCACTGCCTACAATGCAATGGCAGAGAATGGTGTTGTGTGTGTGTACTACGAACTATTGCAAGAAAGCTTTTTCCATCTTCACACCTCGTGTAAAGGGTTTTAGCGCAACTAAACTAAATTCTTAAGTAAAAACTTCAAGCATGTCAAACAGGCACATTCTGGTGGGAGGTAACTATACTAGAACAGGCGGGCGAGAGACAAGCACAGCAACATAAATTTTTGCGCCAAGCTGGCCGAATACTTTTGCCGAATATTCGGACAGGAAGTCTGCAGAATATTCGGTATAAGGCGTAGGGCGAATATACTACCATTCGTTGCAAGTCTAGTAATTACATGAACTATGTTAAGTGTTCAGTCGGTCCGGTTACTGCAATACTAACATGAGATAACTTTTATATATTTATAATGCTCCTTTACTAAGTAATAGTTAATCTAATTTCTGCACAGTAGTTTTACAGACAATTAATCGTATGGATGCTTGGTGAAAATTCGGGCTGATCCCCAGAATAATGTGTTTCGTGTAGTCAACCACTCGGTTTCCCACGCGACAGATAGATAGATAGATATGTTCACTTTGATCCCATGTGAGAATAATCTCGGGAATGTGGAACAGTACATACACTTATTAATAATATCAATTATATTACTATATAATTGATAATATTATTATACATTGATAACAAGTTAGCTACAACCTATTAGTAAAATCAATATCCCCTGTAATCTACAAATACAATCCCGGATTAATTACTACTTATTATGGGGAACAGTGTATACACTTGTTACCAACATCTAATAACCAGTTATTTTCTTACCAACCAGTTACCATTACAAGTTTCACTGTAATCTACAACTACATATTATATCATGTTAGTTAATATTTGTGTGGAACAGTACACACACTTATTAACAATATCAATTATATTACTAATAACTCATTAGCAGTCAATTACTTAAAAACCTGTTAGCATGATAATTTTTAACAGCAATGCTATCCCATGTTAGTTACTATATATGAGTGAATTTTGTAAACAGTGTAATTACTTCATTTGTCAAAAGTTTCAATAGCAAGAAAAACCATATATCATTTTAGTAATTGTGGACAACTTTGTCACCTTCCCCCTACATACACCATATATACTATTTTATCAGTCATTCTTAGTTACCAAATTCCAAGAAGAAAATTATTTCACAAAGTAAAATGGGTTCTGAAGCAGAAACTCTTTCAGTTTGGACTTAAAGTAGTTGGGGTTTCGTAGATAATATTTAATTTCTGTTGGTAAGACATTGGATAACGAAGCTCCAGTAAATTTTATCCCTTTCTATACAACTGATAGTGATTTGTAATCCTTTTAAATATTATATTTATTCCTAGTATTATGGATATGCATGTCAGCATTAAGATTCAAGTGTTCAGAATTTTCCACTACAAATGAAAGTACGGAGTATACATACTGTGCTGGCATTGTTAGTACACATAGGTTTTTTAAACAGATTTCTGCACGATGCTCCACAAATAGTTCTTACAGCACGCTTTTGCAATTTAAATACCCTCTGTGCTTGTGATGAGTTCCCCCAGAATGAGATGCCATAAGTGAGCAGGGAGTGAAAATATGCAAAATATACTAACTTTCTGGTTTCTATATTAGCTACTCTAGATATTACCCTCAGTGAAAATATTGCAGAATTAATTTTTTAAGAAGTTGTTGAATCTGTTGCTTCCAGTTCAAATTGTTATCTATATATACACCCAGGAATTTTGTAAACCTGCTTTCATTAATTGCTTTTCCTTCTGATGTCACATTATAGCTGTCCGTTGTTTTATTTTTTGTAACAAACTGAAGTAACTGTGTCTTTTCTACATTAAAAATTAGTTTGTTAGCATTAAACCACCTATTAAATTTCTTTATAGCATCATTTGCTGTGTTTTCAAGGTTTCTTACTGATTGGTCTTTCAACGATATGCTAGTATCATCTGCAAAGAGCACCACGTATTCATTATCAGCTAGTATATTTGGGAGATGATTTATATAGATTAAGAACAGCAGAGGACCAAGAATTGAACCCTGAGGCACACTACATTTAACTATACCCCATTCTGAGTTTATAACATCTTCTGTATTAGCATCTTTCAGTGATACACACTGCTTTCTATTTTCCAAGTATGATTTAAACCAAAGTCCTGGCTTACCATTAATCCTTAGTGGTCTAATTTACCTAGGAGAATCTCATGATCAACACAGTGAAAAGCATTAGCAAGATTACAGAATATACGTAGGGAATTAAATTTTTTATGCATTGATTCCAGTATGATGTTTACAAAGGAAAAATTGCTGAATCTGTTGAAACGCCTTGTCTAAAACCAAATTGTACTTTACTGAGTAGGTCATTCTTTTGTAGATGTGCATACACGCTTCTATACATTGCTTTTTTTTAAAGATTTTTGAAAATGCTGATAGAAGTGATATGGGTCTGTAATTCTCAATCTTTGAGTTATCACCCTTTTTATAAAGCGGTTTGACTATTGACTTCTTGAGTGAGTCAGGGAAGATACCTTCCTCAAAAGAACTATTACAAATATGACTAATAACTCTACAAATGCTGGTGTTACATTGTTTCACTACATGGGTCGAAACCTCATCATAACCAAATGACTTTTTTATTTTTCTGGGATTTAATCATTTTTTCAATTTCATTTTGACTGGTGGGAAATAGAGACATAGATGCTGTTTTTGGTGACAAGGATTTAAGTATTGCTATAGCATGCATATTCCCAACAGAGTTGCGTTTCATAGTAAACTAAAATTTGCTCCGTTGTACTTCGGATTTACGAAGAAGCGAATGAGTACTTCTGTTAATTCGTCGACGAGAAAACCTCTTCGATTTCCGGCAACGCGTGTAGCCGACTCGCAGGACGCAGAGCTTTGCTTTCCTCTCCGCGGGCGCGGGGCCCTAAATCACACTGCCCGCCCCTTCGCTGTTTTCGCGCGGTCTGTGCTTTGTCCGAGGCGAGCGCTTTCTTTTATTTCCGCCGCTTGCTCTGGCACGCTCTTTGCTCTGCGCCTACTTCAGAATTATGCGCTCCGCATACCTCCTACTGCTGTCCACAGCGCCATAATTTTACCTAGTTGACCGGACACTTCATAAAGGTTTCACAGTACTCGAATAAGGCTCACTATCGGAATATCTACTCAAATTATATTTCTAAAAGATTAATCTATATATAACTAACATACACTGAACGACCGAATTACTTTACAAATGTTTATGCCTACTGGAGTGTTAAATCTTTGATATAGTGTATTCTTTTAATTATATTAAGAATCTTTTGTATGTTTAAGGTAGTGTGCAACCTCTGATTTGTAACAAGAATCTTTGGCACATATTTTGTGATGTTATTCCATATCATCTCTTGTTCAGTTGCCCGGTCACTTAGCCTTAGGACCCACTATTAAGGTGAAAACTAATTTTATTAGTGGAAGGAAGGATTACTGTAACAAGGTTGTTGAGCAAAGAAAGAGTAACTACAAGCAACGCAGATTGAGGAGAAATGACACAGTGGAATCCACCTTCTTCACCTATTCTAGCTGATTAAACTACCTACTATATAATTTCGTAAGGTCACCCACTCACCTCGATAGCTATTGGCTGGAGAACCCTGTCACGTGTCAGCCTTCGCTCACAAAACAGCGACCAGAGAAACCAGAAGAAATTCGTGGTTATGTTTACAATTTAATTGCTTAACAACTGCTACCAAATTAATTTGCATAATACATTCATTAAGTTTGACTCTCATAGCGTTTCATAGTTTAAAAAAAAAAACTTGATAAATTTTGCGGCTGAAAAAAACGTGGATGTTACTACTTAAAGCAACTTAACAAACTTAAAAAAATTAAATTACTCATAGTCTCTGCTGTAACCACGAATGCCAATTGTCATTTTGGCTTAGGATAAATTTCAGTTTAATTACAGCTTTCACTAATGTTGTAGCTTGACCAAAATTTATGCATTACGGTTTATTTGATTTTTATGCATTTTACTGACCACTTTCGTTATTGGTCTTTATTCATGTTCGCTGAATGTGAGTTATTAGGTATTTTAAGTGGACATCAGACCAAATGTGTCACAGAATCGACTATTCTGGCAACTCATTTCTGCGGAGTTGCTCAACTGTTTCATAATATGGAATGTGTTTTAAGTTCTCTGGCCGTCACAGATACTATGACCAATGTTTGCATTATGAGTGTTTGCCCAGTCTCAATGATAAACAACGTGATGCTTTCGAAGCAAAACAGGATTTTTATTAAAAAATTTGAAGAGTGAACTCAAGTTCGTATTTAAGCAATTTCGAGTGTATGAATTTTGAAACAGTTACGCGATAGCACGATCATCCCTGTTCGTATTTAATACCTACTTCTACTAATGATTCTGAGCTCTTCAATCTCAAGAGATTTTATTCATCGCAAGGGCGAAACACAGGTCAAGTTCGTATTTCGTCAGATCAGATCAACCTGTCATAATCTTTCATCGTAAAAACTGAAACTATTCTAGACCCGCGACGATACGCAAAAAACGGTCACGGGCTTACACTAGTAATAATAATAATTACGTATGGTCGTAATGACCAGTTGACAGGATTTCTGTTGGTTGCACATTCCGTCCTTGTCATAGCCTCCTTAATCTAGTCCGATAATCGTACCGGGTATTGGGGACGTACAGTTTAACGTGGAATTCGAAACACGGAAGCCTTCTGAAGTACTTCACATCACACAGCCAGCTGTACCAGAGATGAAGGTCGGGTTAAGGGACTATGGAAATTCCCGCGGAGACATTTTAATCCCCAGACACCTTAACCACACATCCACCCGGCCGCTCGTTGTTCAATCTAAATCAGTGCTGTCTTACAAGCTGGTGACAGAATTTTTAAATGGCATTTCGCTATCTGAGCTACTCCCGTATTATATTTTATCCTTCGTTCAGTTTGTTTTATATTTTACAAAGTGTTAATTGACCTTATTTGCAGCCAACACATATTTTTTTTAAAATGCAAATAGCATGGGGTCACGAAATGAGTTAAAACTGATGCATGTCTCTCATGATTTTCTAGTTTTATTATTGCCACTTGATTCTTATATAATTTATATTTCTATCTCGATGTTTTAGACCTGACCCTTTTTTTTAAATTTTAACAACTTGTCCCTCCTAACATTATCAAAAGCTTATTCTAACCCAACAAACGCGATAAAAGTATCTTTATTTTTCTTGATCGGCCTCCAAGTATTAATCTTAAAGCCAGAATTGCTTCCCTCGTACCACGATTTTTCCTAAACCCAAACTGATCTTCAGCTATTATCTCTTTACTACCCTTTCCAGTCTTCTGTATATTATTCTGATAAGTAATTTTGAAGCATGTGATGTTAGACTAGTGGTGTGATAATTCTCACATTTGTCGGCTTGTGCTTTCCTCGGAATTGTGAAAATGATACTTTTATTAAAATCAGTTGGAATTTCTCCTGTTTCATAACTTTTTGAATCAGGTTGAATAATCTTTGGATTTTTCGAGCAGTAACTTGCTATTCATTATTTTGCGAAACAGTGCCAAGCGTATAGCGTGCGCAAGTCTCTGTAATTTTATTGGTGATTAAGATGGTTGCTCTCAAGAGTTCTGCATCCGGCCTCGGGTTCAAATCCCGGTCGGGTCAGGAATCATTATGATATGAGCCATACCAGGATGTCCTGTGGTTCGGATTCCACGCTAAACTGTAGGTCCAACCACTACATAGGTGGAATGCGGGACAAACCTAAACTCCGTCACGCAGGTTGCCGAACAATCCTTCGCCATCACCCTGCCATACGGATCTACTATTTTAAAGTTATATCGGTCACTCAGGCCTTGATTCTCTCACAGTCAGTTTTTTAATAATTTGTTCATAAATTTCATGTACAGACACAAGCAATCACAGCACCTACTATGAAACTGTTGAAAAATAAATGAAAATTAATGTCAGAAGGGCTAAGTTGAATATCCATCGGTAGACAGTGTTATCGATATTACACAAGTTACCACATAACCCACAGAGTTCCTTAACTCTTTGGAGTTATGTGGACTTCTTTGTTACAAATTAAGATTACAATTTAGGGTTCCCGCACTATTGATTTGCAACCTCGATGCACTGCCACTGTGCAACGACATATGCTTACAAATAACATTTTTGAGTAGCATAGTAATATAAGTTTTGATCGTGACTGGAAAGAGGTGTGTATTTTTTTTCAACTGTTTAACGTCTCTTAACAGCAAGGTCTTTTAAGACGGTAAAGGATGGGGGGCAAGGAATGGAAAGGAATTCGGCCATGTCCTTTTGAAGGAAGCATCCCGGCATTTGCCTGGAGTGTTTTGGGAAACCATGGAAAACCCAAATTTGGATGCCAGGACTGGGATTCGAACTGCCGTCCTCCCGAATGCGAGGCGAGAACTCTAACCGTTACACCACCACCCTCGGTGGGAAAAGGTGATGAGTTGATCCCTCTAATCCCAACAACCTACATTCCAGTTTAAGACTAGCGTTCTCACAAAAATTAGGCTTTGGGATGGCTGCAATAAAGCCCAGAGATAGACAGTTAAAGCAGCACGGATATTATTAGAAAATACTTGTTTTTTCTTTGGGCAGTTATGTGAAGCTGCCTCACGTGTTTAAAAAACTCCCAAAGGCAACAAATCTTACCAAAGGAAAGCAAAACCAAAATATGTTCTAGAATCATTCGCAGAAAATTCGCTTGAACAAATTGTCGAAGAGCCAACGCGGAGCGACAAACATACCTCGTCCATTCTAGATCTTTTTCCTACAAACAATCTGGATATTGTAGATACAGTTTGTATATAAGATAGTATAAGCGATCACAAAGTGGTTGTGGTAACTTTAAAATCTAGTCTGACGTTGAAACATGAAGAAGATAAGTTCTTATATTGCTTCGATGAGGCGGGTATGGTTGATCACTTGGCGAAAAATTTTGAAACACAGTGTCGTACAAGCTAAATACGAATGTTGAGGAACTTTGGAATAATTTGAAAGAAATAATATGCACCGGTATAAAAAAATTTGTTCCTAAGAAATTTATTAAGCTTAGTAAGAAATTTCGTGGCTCAATCGAAAGGTGAAACGTATACTCAGGAAACAAATGTAAACCATGGTAAAGAAATCGAAGAACTCATCTCATCGCCTTAAATTACTCCAGCTGCTAGCGGAAGTTCGCATGGCAATACGCTAACCTTTTAAAGAATTCCAAGTCAGGAATTTATCTGAACATGTAATAACTAATTCAAAAAAATCTGGTCATATATCAAAGTAATAAGAGGCTCTCGTAAGGTTATGCCGTCACTAATGAAGAAAACAGGGTAATTATCGGAATCCAACATAGAGAAAGCAGAAATTTTGGTCGGTATTCCTACTGAATTCTACTCTAGGTAGTACGCAAAGGAAATTGCACCATATTTGATGAAATTATATACGGTCCCCTTGGTTCGAAGAAACATACCCGCGTAGTGGAAGACCGCCATCGTAAGTCCAGTATTTAAAAGTTGGAATGTTAATGATCATCAAAATTACAGACCTATCTCGATAACTTTAATATTTTGCTGGAGTTTGTAGAAATGAAGAGGTTAGTACAGGATAGGAAGGGATGGAGGATTGCATCAAACCAGTCGAATGACTGACGAAAGCAAAAAAAAAAGGGGGGGTTTAGAACATATCAAACGTCATGCGGTTTTTGTATGAAGATGACCTTTTAAACTCAAGCCAACATGGATACAGAAAAGGCCGATGCTGCGAGACACGACTTGCACTTTTAATTCACGACTTGTGCCGGGTTATAGATAAGCAATCCCAGGTTGACTTAGTTCTATTAGATTTTAAAAAAGCCTTAGACAATGTGTCTCACACTAGGTTACTTAGAAACCTTCGTAGTTATGGTATATCTAGACAAATATGTGACTGGGTTGCAAACTTTGTGAAGACTAGAACACAGTGTTGTAATGTCCCCTTGGTGACGGGAAATTTGTGCGTGTGAGTTGGCCAGTTTCGGTTCGGGCGGAAACATTCCACGTTTGTTTGTCATCGGCTAGAGCCAGACGACGCCTCCCTGCGCTGAAAGGCCGAACGATTTAAGGCAGGCCGTGAAGTTAAAAGCTTCATGCATTCAAAGAACCTGCATCGAAAGACGGTTTCCTGGTAGAGTAGAAAGTTAAAAACAAGAAAACGATACCTCTGAGAAATAGTCAGGTTGCGAAATGCCTCTGTTGGGATCCAGCGAATCAAATAGTGTGTTAAGAACTTTTATAAACTATAAGCTGTATGTTGCATGATGAGTGCCAATGGAGATCGAAGACGCCCCGCCAAACGCTCCCATTGGCTGAAATTTCAGGGACTAGCTAAAACTCCGGAGCCTGGTTGTCTTCGACGGGGCCAACAAGCGAGGAGGAGGATATTCTGTTTTCTGGCCAGAAAGGGAGTTGACCTCGACTGGGGACGCAGCTCGTCAGCCCGAATTCTCCAGGGACCAGCCGCTTCTACCTGAGGCAGCCATCACCGGCCTCGCAATCAGCTGATCAACAGGGTCCGCGAGACTCTGTGCTATCCGCGACTCTTCTGCAGCGGTAATGCACTCCGGCAATGTATAGACACTCTTGCTTCATTCAACCTTAGGCAGCGCTCTGAGAATAGAATCATGCTCTGAACTGTTCAAAAAAAAGTTTGACTTTGTAAACTCCTTAAATATTCAGTTCTGTTCAATAAATCAACCAATTTTATATTCAAGGTGAATAATATAGGTGTTGTAAACCCTGCTTTCAATAACTTCCTTTCCAATGTATCAGTATATCATTTGAATAGATGAAGATATGTGTTTTTAATGGTAATTTCAAAAGTACAATTGCTTTCATAAAAAGTATTTCAGAATTGGAATGTCGCTTCTCTCCGATAGAGAAAACTTCCATTCTTGACGCCTACCCGCGATTAATTTCATATGTAGGAATGACCGAGAAAATAAGAGAAATCAGGGCCAGAACTGATTCATTTCTATAATCTTTTTTCCACGAGCGAGGAGTGGAATAGGAGGAGCGGAATGGGAAGGAGTTATCAAGTAAAAGAACTTAGATTCCGATAGGAGTAGGTAGATATAAACCCCTCCGGCAATCCTGCACTGGGTTTTCCATGGTTTTACCAGATCGCTCCAGGAGAATGGCGGGATGGTTTCCCCAAAATAGCCCATGGACGCTTCCTGCAATATACCGTATATCCCTTCCTATGCACAAATGGTTGCACATTAGGATTGATGTAATTCACCCTCCGCCACCAACTTTTATTAATAATAATAATAATTTTAAGCCACAAACAAACATTTGTCGTAGGAACTCCTTAGTTTTCTGTTATTTTTAAACATATTGGTTCTCTTCATGAGACAGGTGCAATGGTGTAGTGGTATGGTAATGGGTTCCCCGTCGTATTATCCCCACTCCGCGCTTTTTGGCACACATTTAACGTAACTTACAGATTTCTATATCCAATTCTAGCAATAAAATCTACGCGCATGAAGTCGCGGGAAGCATCTACTTCAAGATTCCCGTTTCATTTATAGAAACATCAGTCTCAACGTTAAAATGTCGCTGTATACACGTAGCCCCATCCACTGATGATCCATTGAAACTAAGAATCACAAAGTAGTTTTAACCAATTTCTTTTTACTAGATATGTAAATATATTGAATTTTTATTAAATACAGAATTTACACTCCAGTTATTTTCATTTACAAAATTCAAACTGCTTAGGGAATTTAAATATGTATTACTTTGTTAATGTTTATTCTGATCTATCACAAAGTGGGGTAATATGATGTCATCCACCTCAGATTTCATGTCAAACCCCGGACCTTCGAACTGATAAAACACCATGAACGCCCTCCCAATAATTTTAAAGCTATACCATATCACAGTTACGGTGGTACAGAGCAGGTTTTTATTTCGCTCTTTACAGCCTGGTGACATAGCGTGATTAGATATACCACAACCGTTACACGAAATTCATGCTATTCCTGAAAACTGAATTTGTATTACTTTGTCTTCAGGTGAGATAGCGTGGTGATACATACCTCAGATTTAAAATTTGACCCTAAGCAGAGTCTTACGTGATATCGCATCACAAAAAAAAATATTTTGTTTCAAAAACCTCTAAATATTCGATATTAGTCTTTTTTCTCGAAATTTCCTTTAAAGAACGCCCACAACCCAGTTACAGATAATATAAATAGGTTCCTTGTGTACATCACGAAGAACGTAATCACCTTGTAACAGCCTACAAACCTAAACTTTAACTGAAATTGTATTCTATGAAGCATTTGTAGCAAGCTAGAGTGTGATTGAAAATGGTTTTGTATATTTGTCTTGTATTTTATTGTAAATCAGTGTAAATGGATTTTGTTTTGTGAAAAGAAATTATGTAAATACCATTTAATATGTCTAAGAACAGAACTATCCCAGATAATTGCATAAATGTTTGTAATTGTAAGTATTAAGGTGAGCCAAGATGTTTAAAAGACGATTTACTACAGTTAAAAATGATTTATGTGGATAATTTTGTATTTAAGAATCTTAATTTTCATTTCTAAGCATTTTTTAACGACTGTAAATGATTATGTATTAATTGTGATTGTTTTTAATATGTTTTCAATTGTTTAAGTATTCTTAATGTTCGAGAAATATCTGTCGGAAGCCTTTGTAGAATTCTAGAACTTTCGATAGAATTTATATAATGCGATCAGCAGAGACTAAGCGACAGTATAACAGACTCAGTTTACGTCGGCCAAGGACTGTGTTGAACGATCGGTTTTGGTAGTATTCTCTTTGAAAGAAGTGTCGACTGTAATCGTTGGAGTGTTGTGTTTATATGTGAACTGTATTTTGAAGTTCGATGGTTTACTAGCAATAAAACAAGTTAAAATTTGAAACTGAATCGTGGACTAGTTATTTAATATACGTAATTAAAACCAAGAGAAATCTAATAACCTTCTTAAGGTGTCTGATGTATGGACATCTCGTAGCACCGCAAACGACCTGTGTTGTGAAAATGTCTACATTCAATATTTGACGGTAGTGATACAGGGTGTCCAGAAAAGGACTCCCTGATTTCAAAATTAAATATCTCGAAAACAAAGATCGATAGAGGAATGCAGTAAACGGTATGTTTATTGTGACAGCTGTAAGAAGTGTATACAGCAGTGTGAAATAATAGTTACAAAAGCTGCTAACAGATGGCGCTGTACAGCTCATATCAGCATACATAAGTGAAATAATCGTATGAAAACAATCTTTGCAAACAATCACATCACAATGTTTTCAAAATGTTCACCATTGGCACTACAGAATGGTGGAACTGATCGCCCTGAGTTTCGGATCACTATTTAGGCATTACGTATGGCGATTACAGCGCCATCTGTTAGCAGCTTTTGTAACTATTATTTCAAACTGCTGTATACACTTCTTACAGCTGTCACGATAAACATACCGTTTACTGCATTCCTCTATCGATCTTTGTTTTCGAGATATATAATTTTGAAATCAGGGAGTCCTTTTCTGGACACCCTGTAGCAGCCACACAGAGAAGAATATTGATCCGGTAATTGCAGTTGTTTAAGGATGGCAAACGACGTATTCAGGAAACAAGGTATTTAAAGAATAAAAACTTTGTGCTTACTACGCGATAGCAGCTTCAGTGGAAAGCGCCATTTCTGTCACCGCCTTTGTTAGCACATGCAAGTAGCGAATTTACACTGTCCGGGGGGATTGTGTTAGGTAAATACGAATTCCCTGTTATATTCCCCGCTCACGAAACAAGCGAAAATATCGGCATTCAACTAGAATCTGGATTACAGTTGGGATAAAAAGTATTAAAAATAAATTTCTCCATACATAATAATAAGAAATTCTCCACAGATTATCACCCTAACACTGAAAGAAACGTTATATAATTTCAAAATCATTTTTTCTTTTAATCGTTATTTTCTTCATTTTTGGGTTTTGGCCTCATCGACATCCAGCTGATTAGCAATTAGAGATGAGACGTACCAGGGGCAAGGAATACAAAGGAAAGCAGCCATAGCCTTTTGGAGAAACAATCTAGTCATTCCCCTGGAATAATTTTGGTAGACCATGGAAAACTGAAATCAGCATGGTTGGGTGGGGATATGAATACTAGGGCTGACCGTGACTGCTCACTCATCAGGTTCGCCTCTCCCTTAGGTCACAACATTTATTTTGCTACAGTCTCGTACTCATTTCTTTTCCTATAAGATCCGAAAAATAGCCTTCTTTAGCGGCATCCATGTATTGATCTGAAAAAAGTGCTGGCCTGCCAAGACAAGTTTGAGTTTTAGGAAGAAGTCAGTGGGGGACGATTTTGCGAATATGTTGGCTTTTACTGTGAGTCGTAGTTCTAATCCTTTAATTTATCTGTCTTCAACAGTATAATCTAATAGATGATTCTAGGTAGTTTTTCCCCTTCCTATCTTGTGCTAGTATCTTCAGCTCTACGTATCCCTAACAAGCCACGTCCTCAATTATCTGCTTCATATATTCTAATCTCTGTCTTCCTCTACAGTTCTTACCTTCGACTGTTCCCTCCACTAACAAATTAACCAATCCTGCATGTCTCAAAATATGACCTGCCAGTTTGTCTCTTCTTTCTGTAAGCTTTGTCTACAAACTTCTTTCCTCACCCATCATTTCCAAAACTCGTTCATTTCATACTTTGTCTGTCCACTTAATTTTCAGCATTCTTTTGTAGCACCATATGTTAAATGCTTCAATTTTCGTTCCTTCTGATATTCCTAAAGTCCATACTTCACTACCATATAATGCTGCGCTACAGACATTGAGTTTTAAAAGTTCTTTCTAATTCCTAGATCAATGTTTGAAATTAAAAGATTCCTCTTTTCATGAAGGCTCTCTTTGCTAGTGCTATTCTGCTTTTAACATCATTCCTGCTTCGGCTATTGGTTGTGATTTTGCTTCCCAAGTTGCTGAATTCACTTACTTCTCCTATAGCATCCGATCCTATTTTTATATTTAATCTACTGTGATTGGTATCATTTCTGCTACATTTCATCACTTTTGTCTTCTTTTGATTTATATTCGGTCCAAAATCTTCCTTCAGTTTTTTGTTCATGCCATTTAGTAACTTCTCAATATCCTCAGCCTATACTGCTAACAAGACAGTGTCATCAGCAAATGGTAGCATACTGATCTTCTCTCCTTCGTTTACTTCTATTTACTTTTTTATTTCTTTCTCTACATAAAAGTTGAATATTAACGGTGATAGACTACAACTTTGTCTCACACCATTTTTAACTGGAGCATGTCTCTTATGGTTTCTACTTTTAATATAGCCACTTGATTCTTATATAGATTATAAGGTATTCTTCTCGTATATCGATATTTTAGACGTGATTTCTTTAAAATTATGACCCTTTTTTTTAACTACTTAACGTCTCTTAACAGCGAGGTCTTTAGAGACGGGAAAGGATGGGGGGCAAGAAATGGGAAGGAATGCGGCCATGGCCTTTTGAAGGAAGCATCCCGGCATTTCGGCATTTGCTTGGAGTGATTTTGGAAACCATGGAAAACCCAAATCTGGATGTCCGGACGGGGATTCGAACCGCCGTCCTCCCGAATGCGAGGCGAGAAAAAATTTGAACATCTTGCCCTACCTAACAATATCAAAAGCTTTTTCTAAATCAACAAATGCCATAAAGGTATCTTCGTTTTTCTTGATGCTTAAAAATATTTGGATAGCACTATCCTTTACTTGTTTCTGCCTTTCAAAGGTTTTTTTTTGTCATCATTTTTTCTACTATTTCGATGCTGTATTCTACTCTTTTGTAACCTGAGATTTATCTCTTCATCTCAACATGCTCATTTCACATCTTGTAACTCCACTGGCCTTATAGGATGCCTAATATTTTTGCTGCAGCTTCATCACTGGAGACAGTGTGACTCTATTCATCAGCAATCCAGTGAACCGCGGGTCTGCACTATACAGGATGATCATAGTCGGCGAGTGTGGCTGTGACCAGGCGAGAGGGACCATTCTTCCAGTATTTTGGAGAGCACAGCGATGTTACTTCTGGAGTCATGGTGTGGCGAGCCATCGGGTATGACTTCAGGTCACGGCTGGTATTGATTGAGGGAACTCTGACGGTACAACAATACGTCACGGACATTCTACGTCCATACATAATTCTTCTCATACGACAGTATCGTGGTGGCATTTTTCAACAGGACAATGTTCGTCTTCACACTGCACGTGCTTCTATGAACTGTCTGTGTGATGTTGAGGTACTCCCGTAGCCAGCAAGATTCCCAGATTTGTCCCCGAAAGAACGTGTGTGATCAGTTCGGACGTCAACTCCATCCCAGTGCCAGTATCCAGGATATCAAGGGACATTTAGTACAATTGTGGACCAGCTTGCCTAAGAGAGAATACAACAGTTTTTGACATCCATGCCAACCGAATCAGCGCATACATCCAGGCCAGTAGGAGTGAAATGAGATAGCGATAAGTGGGCTCAAATTGGCAAGTTCTTTGTAACTTTGACTTGAATTTGTAATTAATGAAATAACATCATACACCCTTTCAACCCGTGAATTTTAATTTCGTTTCCTCCTCACCTTCTCCGTACTTTATTTTTTTGTCAGAGGTGTATATATTTACGTAACCTTGTTTTAAATTCTATAATTTCTTTCTCAGTTTCTTCAAGTCACAATTATTAGTCGCAACTGAAGTTTAACTTCAGGAAACATTCTCTTAGCGCAATTAAAGGCTACAGTTATTTTCGAACATAAGATGTTGCACCATTGCTTAACTGTTATGAAAACGAGATATCACATAACTTTCCTTATTCGTAGATGCAGATTCTGACAATAGTTAATCCTTGAGGTACAGTTGTATCTGTTGATAGTGTTTTGTATTACATTTCACATGCTTGCTCATAGTTCTTTGCAGACCAATCGCGAAGTAACTCGCAAATGTTTCAAGCTTTGTTTTCTCTTAGTGGTTTATGATTCTACGCCATCTATTACTATTACTGTTACTCCGCGATTCACTAAAAGTGTGTGGCGGAGGGTGCATTGCACCTATCCGGGAAGGTAATCGTTTGGAAGGGTTATACGGGATATGGCAGGAGGCGCCCATGGGCTATTGTGAGGAACCATCCCAGCATTCGCATGGAGTGATCTGGGGATACCATGGAAAACCCTGATCAGGATGGCCGGAGTACTTTATCGAAAGCTACTCCTGTAGGATTTTATGTTTAGTCGCCCGGTAAATCCTTTCTATTCCACTCCCTACTCGCTCGTGGAAAAAATTAATACAGAAATGAATCGGTTTTGGCCCTGATTTCTCTTATCTTATTTTCGCGGTCATTCCGGGATATGAATCAAGGTCATCGGCGACGGAAGATAGTATCAAGGAACAGTAAGGAATTCTTCCTTTTGAAGGAACCATCCTGTCATTTTCCCGAAGTAATTTTAGTCTACCATGGAAAAACCTGGATGGGCGGAAGGGGATATGGACCCTCATCCACCAAATGCCAATACAAAATCATTTGACATTAAGCAAAAAAAAATCTCTTCCGAAAACAATACTTTTTCTCCGTCAGTTACCTCTCAATCGGTCACCACGGACCACACACTAGGACTAGCAATCTTACACTGCTCGTACAAGTTGCTTAGCAACTGGGAAACTGAACGCACATGTGCGCAACGACATCGCAAACCCTGCAACGGCAACAATCGATAAAAAAAAAAAACTTGCATTAAAAATACGTCGTATTTGAGGACAGCTTAGTTATGATATTCTGAACACGTTTCCACCGAAAAAGTATAGGCACAAGAGACGTGCAAACGCTGTCTAAGCCCCGCTCGATTTTCCGCTGCCAGCGCGACGTCTGCCGGCCAAATACAGTGCAGAGGACAGAGCCTGGACGTAAGCTCGAGCCTGACAGTAGGCTCGTCTATTATTCACGTGCTGCGTGGGGACGAAGCCCGTTCAACGTGAACAGCCACGAATTGCATCGCAGTCTTACAATCACAAAATCGAAGAATGAACTAATTAAAATAGTCGAGTGTATATGTGCTGTTGAGTTTTATAGGATTGTATACATTCGGAAAATTCGAATACTTAAAGACCGAGAACAATTCTATGCTGCCGAAAAAGTAACTATCGACAGAGTGTACCACATTTCAACATATTTGTGGAGATGTTCCAGCATTTCACAAAAAGTGGAACAATCTTTCTCCGAATATATGAATGGTCTTTTGGTTATTAACAATCACTTTTTAGGGTGATATCAGTTATGTCATTAAAGTGAGTTCAGTGTTATGAATTAATAGGTGCAAATCTTTACAAGACATCACATATATTTGAAACCTCCGTATAAATCATAATGCACTAAATGTGGAATAAATCGTAGATAACTTATTTATGTCATAGATTTTGTTACACTGTGTTCTGATCTCATAGTTTGTAATACTTCCTTTGCATATTTTTACCAAACACATACATTTTGCACTTGAGGTCCACGGCGATTTAATTGATAGAACTTATACAAAATTTTAAACATGGCTGCGTTTCAGCAACGGTGAGAGTTGTTCAGATGAAAATGATTGCCAACCAGTTGCATCAATTAGGTTTATTTAACTTTGACCGCGGTTTCGACGATCATAAGATCGTCTTCTTCAAAAGGACTCGTGGAATCACATATACTCAGAAACGAGCCGAATAACTCTTGTCATATCGTAGTGCGATGTGCACTTATGTCATTATATACATATATATATATATATATTTTAACAAATGACATAAGTGGACATCGCACTACTATATTACAAGAGTTATTCGGCTCTTTTCTGAGTACATGTGATTCAACGAGTCCTTCTGAAGAAGACGATCTTATGATCGTCGAAACCGCGATCAAGGTTAAATAAACCTAATTGATGCAACTGGTTGGCTATCATTTTCACCTGAACTTACACAAAATGTTGGTAGTAATTACTGATATACTATAGATTCGAGAATGCCCCTTCCGTACAATTTTGTCTAATTTTCTATGATGTACCACCCTTCTTGCGTAGAACAGGCGAGGAAGACACTATGCGCCTTCGTTTGGCCACCGAGCCTTCGTTTGTTCCCCGAGCCTTCGTTTGTCCCCCGAGCCTTCGTTTGTCCCCCGAGCCTTCGTTAGTCCCCCGAGCCTTCGTTTGTCCCCCGAGCCTTCGTTTGTCCCCCGAGCCTTCGTTTGTCCCCCGAGCCTTCGTTAGTCCCCCGAGCCTTCATTTGTCCCCCGAGCCTTCGTTTGTCCCCCGAGCCTTCGTTAGTCCCCCGAGCCTTCGTTTGTCCCCCGAGCCTTCGTTTGTCCCCCGAGCCTTCGTTTGTCCCCCGAGTCTTCGTTTGTCCCCCGAGCCTTCGTTTGTCCCCCGAGTCTTCGTTTGTCCCCCGAGCCTTCGTTTGTCCCCCGAGCCTTCGTTTGTCCCCCGAGCCTTCGTTTGTCCCCCGAGCCTTCGTTTGTCCCCCGAGTCTTCGTTTGTCCCCCGAGCCTTCGTTAGTCCCCCGAGCCTTCGTTTGTCCCCCGAGTCTTCGTTTGTCCCCCGAGCCTTCGTTTGTCCCCCGAGCCTTCGTTTGTCCCCCGAACCTTTGACCACGCGTAGCAATAACCGAGCGAGTCCGAGCGTGAGTAGACGGCAGTTTGCACGACCCTAATAGACACAGATTTTTTTTTTGGATCCGCTATTTTTTTAATATATGTGACGTCACGAAGCTTATGACACCCCCCCCTCCCTCCCTGTCACGTGAGGTTACAATTTGTGGACACCCCCCTCCTTCTTAACGTGTGATTAATTTATGTACAAAGCCCTTACACGTTTTCGTCGGGTTGAAGCATTGCTATGTTGAGATTTTATGACTCGAAAGTTTTATCTGGTAAGTGATTAGCTGCTCAACTTAATGTTCATCTTTCTGCGGAAGCCTCTTCACCTTTCTTGTCTGTTATCCCTTCCCGGATGTAAAGACCTCAATAATGACAAGCCGTAAAGCCCCAAACTGTGGAGTGATTATAGAGATTTATTGTGGTGATTTTATTATTTTAAGTAGTGACCAGAGATATCTTAAATAAGACACATAGAAATATCTCAAACCTCTTGACTGATGATGACCAAAATGATCAGAGCACAGGGAGCGCTGAAAACTAATTGAACATCGCCTACAGGAGTGGAAGAATAGATTTAATCCTGTAGCCAATTAGAAACGACGCAATTTGCCGCGAAACGAATTTTAATCAAAGTTCATTAAAAATTATAAAGTTGGCTACTGCGGACACTACACGTATGTAAAAAGAAAGTGTAGGACATATTTTTTATGAAGAACTGCTCGTGAAAAAAAGAAGTACGCAATGTAATCACTGTTGGTAACGCCAGATCAAAAACCCATTCGTATGAAAATCTGCTAACAATGTTTGGAGCGTTTTGACAAGAATAAAACCAATTTTATGCTTCCATGTATAAATGTGGATGAGACTCGATCTATTGAAAGCCGCAACCGATACAATAGTCGAAACAATGGACAAAAGCCGGCTGTGCGACT
This sequence comes from Vandiemenella viatica, assembly GCA_031002005.1. Lineage (NCBI taxonomy): Eukaryota > Metazoa > Arthropoda > Insecta > Orthoptera > Morabidae > Vandiemenella > Vandiemenella viatica. The sequence continues at coordinate 236,593,818 of CM061919.1, read as the reverse complement.
CTAAAGTTGATTTATTGAGCAGGGAAGTTTATGGCATCGATATTTAGATTTGGACCAGGGATTTTATTTTTTAATAAAAGAGTAAGAATACTGAGAAATTGCGGAACGGTTGAATAAAATATTGGAACTATATATACGTAAAAAACGAAGCGAGAGAAAACTCATGAACTGAAGCGAAAATGATGATAATATTGTAATAAATATAAAATTACGATCAAATATAATAGAAATTGGAAATGAATTCTGATAACTACGAAGTAAAATTACTACTGATTGTCTATCAGTAACTATTTTATATACAGAATAGCACTAGCAAAAAATTTCGAAAAGAGGAATCGTTAATTTTTAAATATTGAGGCAAGATTTTTTAATCAGTTTTTAGAAGTGTAGCTTGGAAGTTAACAATAACGAAAAGAACGGGAAGAAAAATCGAAACATATGAATCGTGGTACTGTAAATTTATATTGAAAAAAATCGAACTGGTAAGTATTATATGAACGCGTTTTGAAAACGGTGCGTAAGGAATGAAGTTTGTAGAAGGATGTATGATATATATATAAATATATATGACAAAAACCGGGTCGTGCTAGGGGTCACGTTTTAGGTGTTAATTTGTTAATAGATGAAACGGTTGTAAGATCTGTAAGATAAAGATTAGAATACATGGAGTATATAACAGAAGCGGTACCATAAATCAATCATTAACAAAGCTCTACGAATATCCGTAACTAAAAGGAATCAAACATGGTATTAATATTTTGATAAGTAATTTTGTTAATACAATTTCCGAAATTTATTTTTCATAATTATAAATATCTTATTCGAGTTGTTGATAGCTTATTCCACAAGGATTCAGTATGTCTTAGGTTGGAGTAAAGTGGTGGGATATTGGTTGTAAATTATGCTATTGGCTAGCTGATTGAGCAGGGTATCGTGGGATTGTTGCCTAAGAATAATTTTCTTACCACAGATATTTGACCATCGTCAACTATCAAGTATTCAGTTCGTTAATTATAGAGTATTTGTATAGAAAGTAACTATCCTCTTCACGCTATTTGAATATTTGTCTTTAGTGGTTATCGGATGATTAAATTCATGGATTAACCGTCATTTTGTCAAGGTTCTACATATGCATACAATTCACAAAATTGTGGGTGGCAGAAGATGCTTTGGTCCTGAATTGCACTGCACCAAAATCGCGAGGGAAGAAAGAATTCGTACACCTATAAGCATCCTTACGACACCTAATTTCTCTAATCTTATCTTTCTTGTCATTGCGACCCAAATAGACTTCGTCGCAGTCGCAAATGAAGGGTGGTGATCGTATATTTACGAATAAATTCGAACGAAACCTAAGTCGCCTGTCTGCCAGACAATCCCAGTCCAACCTACACTGATCAGCCAGAACAATATGACCACCTATCTAATAACCGGTATGTCCGCCTTTGGCACGGATAACAGCGGTGACGCATCTCGGCATGGAAGCAATGAGGCCTTGGATGGTCGCTGGAGGGAGTTGGAACCACCCTGCACACACAAGTCACCTGATCCCTGCAAATGTTCTGGCTGATCAGCGATGAGCTCAGACGTCAGGTTCAATCACATCCAGCTGTGTTCGATCGGGTTCAGGGCACCTTGGGGGGGGGGGTTGCACATCAATTGCAACTCGCCACTGTGTTACTTGCACTATTCCATCACACTCCTGGCCTTGTGACATGGGGCATTATCTTGTTGGAAAATGCCACTGCCTTGGGGAACATGGTCGTCATGATAGGGGTACGTGGTTTGCAACGGGTGTACGATACTTATTGGACATCATGGTGCCTTGCACGAGCTCCACTGGATCCGTGGATGCCCACTTCAGTGTTCCCCAGGGCATAATTGAGCCGCTGCCAGCTTGTCTCCGTCCCGCAGTACAGGTGTCAAGAAACGACGGTTTCGCACCCTCCCATCAACATGATGAAGAAGGTATCGGTATTCATCAGACCATGCAACGCTCTGCCACTGCGCCAATGTCCTGTGGCGATGGACTCGTGCCCATTTCAACGGTAGTTGCCGATGTCGTGGTGGGATCATCGGCTGCAGAGGTCCATCGTTAGGAGTGTTCGGTGCACTGTGTGTTCAGACTTGTACTCTGCCCAGCATTAAAGTCTGATGTTAGTTCCACCACAGTTCGCCGCCTGTATTGTTTTACCAGTCTGGCCAGCCTACGACGTCCGTAATGAGGGGTGGCCACCCAACCCCTCTTCGAACAACCGACAAGTCGTGTAGTTTCTGAAATGCTCGTGCCGTGCCTCCGGGCCATCACAATCTGCCCTCAGTCAAACTCAGATAGCACGCTCACTGATACTACATGCACCGTGCGTTTATCTGAATACCAGTCATTCCTCGTCATACCTGGACAGGTTTATATCGATATTATGTAGGTAGTCGGTAGTCTTAATGTTCTGGGTGATCAGTATATGTATCAGTTCTGTGGCGCTCTCTTAAGGACTGTGGCAAGCAGCCTAGAATCGAGAGGCTCTTCTCTCAATTTTCTGCATACTTTGCGTATGAATCCCCACCTACGACCGAAGTTATATGAAGGTCCCATTTCATGTTACTTTTTACTGATACGCCAAAATATTTCAGGTAATCAATCACGTCAATAACTGAACTGTTTACTTTGTACGCGTGAACAAACAGATTCTTTTTTTGTTTTTAGTTACACACATTGCCTTGCACTTAATCGTACCATGTCGAAATAACGTTCAGATCATGTTTAATTTTTAAGGTTACGCTAACGGGGGAGAGAAGTCAGTGGGGGCGGGTATATCAATGTAATGACTGTGGAGGACAATCGCACAATTGCGAAGAAAACAATAGCCGAACTCACTTTATAAATACGCCTCGTATTACGTTTCTGATCATTATTTGTTTCAACACGATGTATAGAACTTGAGATACTAAAGAAAAAGTGTATAACGCAACATACATCTAGCCCAATAACCTAAAACAGCGTTTCTCAACTTCTGGCCCGCGGACTACCAGTGAAGATGAGGCAGGTGGTCTGCAGAAGAGTATTAAAAATTTAATTATAACAAAAATAAATAAATTTGTAAAAATTGTTCACACGTAACGTACTGTGTAAGATGATAAAAGGGTATAAGCTACAATTCAGACTTCCTAACCGACATGAATATTTAAACGACCAGCAAAAATTTTGATGTTTCCTGGATATGAGTTACTGCAAAGATTTGTTCGTAAAACACGTTTTCAGTCAGCTTTAAACAGATCGACGTTTCTGTGGGATTATTTATCGACCATTTTAGGAGGACCTCACTGTATGTGCTAAGGGCTCCGGTACATGTCATTAACAATTTTTAGGGGTGGTTAAGAACATACACGCATTCGGGAGGACGCCGGTTCGGATCCAGATTTGGTTTTTCCATGGCTTCCACAAATCACTCCAGGAGAATGCTGGGATGCTTCCTTCAAAAGGCCATGGGCGAATTCCTCCTCTTTCCTTGTCACCAGTCCCATCCTGCCTCTAATGACCTCAACGTCGACGAGGCGTAATGCCATAAAAAAACAAAGAATTAGACTCAGGCACTAAATTAAATCCATATAAATTAAATGATTCATAGAATTATTTTTGTCATTTTACTGATTTTTTGGTTGGAAAAGGTTGAGAAACGCTGATCTAAAACAATTCAATAGAGGTTGTGATGGGGGGCGGGGTCATATCATTGTGACTACTTACAAATATAAATGCTTACGGGATTATCACTGCGTTGTTATATTCTTAATTCTTCTTTTCCCGACGGTCTCCAGAAGAGCACTATCTTTAGCAGATTCGGCACAAGACTCCTGATGAAGACCGAAGACTAGGTCGAAACGTCGAGAAAAGAAGAATTAAGAATATAACAACGCAGCGATAATCCCGTAAGCATTTATATTTGTAATATGACGCCTGCGAAAGCAACAAAATCATTTATTGTGACTACTTGTCACAAGGACAGGAAAAAGGGGGAGAGGAAGCAAAAAACGTACACCTAGTGTGTGTAACTTATTGATCGTCTGTAATGATACGAGCGTATTTCCGTTGCGCTAGCTGCAGGTGTTTTCCTGACAGACTTGCTCCATTACTAAAAGACCGCCTCTTGTAAACAGAGCCGCCCCTTGCCGATTTCACGAGCGCCGCCGCTAAAGCTCGGCTAAATCTGTGTAATGCGCGGGGCTTACGGGGGATCTCTGGTATTTACACATTAGCAGCCAAACCCTCACAGCGACCTGTGGCCGCCACTGAGTCAGCATTAAACCGTAAAAACGCGAGCCCTCAGGAGCGTAGTTTACGTGGTTCCCGGCGCATATAAACTACAGGTGATGTGTACGCAACGTACATGCAGCTTTCTGTATTTCGCAGTACAGCTGGTCTCTTTACATCTCTTCGGCGTCGATGTCATTGGAGGCAAGAACGGGATAAACTGTGGCCATGGCCTAATGAAGGAACTATTCTGACATTTGACTGGAGTGGTTTCGGGAAACTATGGAAATCTTAAAGCCGAATGGTCGAACGGGAATTTGAACCAGCGTCCTTCAGAATTCGATGCCGGAGGCAGTGTATATAAGTAACAGAAAAAATCTGTTTGTTCACGAGTACAAAGTAAACAGTTCAGTTATTGACATGGTTGATCCCCTGAAGTATTTTGGCGTAACAGTAAAAAGAAATATGAAATGGGCCTGCACATGTCTTCGGTCGTAGGTACGGACTCATACGCCAAATTTTAACGAATTGGAACGTTTATACCCAAAAAAAAAAAAAAAAACTCCCATCCGACCACGTTAGGATTATTGTTGCACTCTTTGGGATCCATATCGCAAGTAATTGATTGAAAGTATGCAAAAAATAGAGAGAACAGCCACTCGATTCTAGGCTGCTTGCCACAGTCCTTAAGAGAGCGCCACAGAACTGATACATTCACTGATCAGCCATGACATTAAGACTACCTACATAATATCGATAGAAACCTGTTCACGAATGACTGCTAGTCAGATACACGCACAGTGCATGTAGTATCAGTGAGCGTGCTATCCGAGTTTAGAATGGGGAAGGAGCGCGATCTATCTGAATTTGACCGAGGGCAGATGGTGATGGGCCGGAGTCTCGGCACGAGCATTTTGAGAACTGCACGACTTGTCTTGTGTTCGAAGAGTGCTGTGGTGAGCGTCTTCAACAAGTGGCGAAACCAAGGTGAAACCACGTCCAATCGTCGTGGGGTTGGGCGGCCACCCCTCATTATAGATGTCGGACGTTGTAGGCTGGGCAGACTGGTAAAACAGGACAGGCGGCGAACTGTGGCGGAACTAACATCAAACACACTCTCCAAGCTCGATCACAGAACAGCGTTCAATACAACCACATGCTATTCAAATTTCAATAAACACACACGATATGGACGTTGCTACCCTTTCTCTGTACACATAAAGAATTCACGATCTCACGACTGCAATTGCAGACGTACACATTATTCCTGAATTTAACTTTTTTTTATGGCTTTACCTTTCGTCGACGCCGAGAACATCAGACGCGGGAAGTGCTGGGGACAAGGAACGGGAAGATGTTCGGGGACAGCCTTTTGGAGGAACCATCGCAGCATTCGCTTAGAGCAGTGATGTCAAAGATACGGCCCGCGGGCCGCCTTTGGCCCCCGGACCCTATCAATACGGCCCGCGATCGCAATGTGACACAGAAAGAAGAATCATTTTTTAGAGATTTTAGACTTCACTCGATTCCTCTACGGAAGTTTTAAAATGCACACACTACATTTATCTAAATTTAATATACGGCTCTCTGCAAAATTGAGTCTCACACCTAAGGCATAGAGTGATTTGGGGAAAGCATAGGAAACCAAAATCTGGATGGCTGGACGGGGAAACGAACCCGTGCCCTCTCGAATGCGAGGCCAGAGCGTTAACCACTCACCCTCCACGCTGGGTCTGAATTCAGCGCCAGTAAATACAGTGTCCAGGAGTAAAAGGATAATCCTGAAGCCGCAGATAGGTCACACCGTTTCCTACTATATGACGAAATTTTATTTCAGTAAAAGCATCGCCATTTTCGAGATATTGACTTTTTTAAATATTTGCCGAAACATGTGACTTTGTTCACTTTATTCCATGCCATTTTTGTAAATTAAGACTTTTTGAATCCTGTTTTTTTTAATTTACTCAAAGATATTTGAATTATCTAAAACTAGTTCTTTTCTTTCTTAAAATGTTAAAAAAAAACATAAAAATCTTAGATGGTATGATTATTTAAACTTCTTTTAAAATGATTGTTCAATCAGCTAAAGAGACCATTATACATTTTAAACTTGTAGTAAAACATGATGATTTAAAAAAAGGTTTTTGCTATGGTGTGGATACAAATAATAGACAGAACAAATGCAAGTAATATTTTCTATTTCGTTAATTATAAAAATTGTTCAAAATGGCTACCATCTCTTCTTACGCACACCCTAAATCTTTTGACACGTGATCTGTTTATTCGGCGAGCATAACCTTTGCGGTTAATGAGTTCCGCAGCTGCACCCAGGTAGCAATTTCAACAACAAGATATATTTATACGAATTCTTTATCCAAATGTCCCAAACAATGAAAAATACTTGCATGGTAAGTTCAATTCGAGAGACCTTTATTTTAACAAATACCAACCTTCGTGCTTTAAGACTACCATAAAAACATAATTTTAAAAGAAATGTTAAACAGTTATACCATTTTAAAATTGGCAATAACAAAACAGTTTTTTAATGAAATTGGTACGATCCGCTTAGTACAATTTTTTTTTACGCCTCAGGCTTTCAAAGCCAACCGTTTAAATAAATTTGTATACACTTTTTAAATACAAATTTTTAAATGTTTTTTTTAACATTTTAAGAGAAAATGAACATTATGTTATGTGACTCATGCGTCCTTGAGTAAATATAAAAAAAAAACAGGGTTCAAAAAGTCTTAGTTTATAGAAATGGCATGGAATAACCTAAACAAAGTCACGTGATTCGAAAAATGATTTAAAAAATCAATATTTCGAAAATGATGAGACTTTTACTAAAATAAAATTTTGTCATATAGAAGTACCTGATATGACCTATCTGCGGCTTCAGGATTATCCTTTTATTCCTGGACACACTGTGTAGTTCCTATTGACAAGACCTTCCAACATCTCTCGAGAAATTACGAAATTCAGAAACAAATTGTATCGCAGTGTATTGTGTCTATACTCCTCTCTGCTCACTTGTGAGCTGTACTCAACAGATTACTAATCAAGCCAGACGCGCAATTTTAGTTAATTATCACTCAGCAATTGATGTATAACCATAAATAATGTTTCAAACAAAAATAAAAGTAAAGTAAGATTATCTAAATTGAAACTTTGATAGAAGAAACACTTATTTTTGTTTTAAATTCATTTTGTTTTCAAGATAGAGAATCGAGTAAACAATGGATAAATTTATTGAAGAAAGTAATATTCCTGGGCGAGGTGGAAAATGGGGTGGCCCAGCAGGTTGCGGTCGGCAGAAAGTTGATGAAAAACTTTTGATTCAGCAGCAAGGCCGTGGTCACGGTCACTCCGCACGTGGCGAGTTCCAAAGATATTATGCTGTGCGTATTAAAAAAAAAAAAGAGTCTAAGACAACCGTCAGGATAAAATCAGGGTGAGTAAAAAAGGACTTAAAACTTTGGGATGATATAGAAATTTATTGAGATAACTTGCAGAATCGGTAGGTATATCATTTTGCAGCAAACAACTTCAAGTTTCACATGAATGTGTTAAGTGTCATTTTGGTTCAATGTCATGCGGTAAACATCGCACCGGCAGTCAATTTCTTCCCACACTAGTTGCAGGAACTTGTGCAGTGACAGCCTTGATTCGATTTTTCAGGTCAGCAAAATTGTTTGGTAGGAGAGGGAAATACACGCACCCCAGAGAAGGAAATCCAGTTGTGTCAAGTCTGAGGAGCGAGGTGGACGTGTTCTTCGCAGCCAATCCACTGACCTGGGAAGCGATTATTGAGGAAATCTCGAACTTCCGTGAGGAATTGAGGTTGTAAACCATCCCATCTCGGTCATCTTCATCAACCTGTAGAATTAAAAAGTTTTCAAGCACATCCAGATACACAATACCAGAGACCTGTTCGACAAAATCATCAACACGCTGGTGACCTGGTGATTTAGTACCATGTCGCAGTGGACAACCCGTCACAACAAAGTTCTTGTGTCAAGAGTAAACTGTAGGCCTGATTGGAGCTTCTTTAGAGTATTCAGTGCGAAATTTACGCCCAACAGTTGATGCAGAATTCGTTTCACGAAACCAAATCACACAGCGAGCACCCTCCGCACCAGTGAAAATAGCCATTTTAACTGTGCACTACGCTAGCGCTCCTGGTGGCGGAATGATGTACTGATGCAATACGTGCATCAAACTTGAGGCTGTTAGCCGGCCTCGGTAGCGTAGGGGCTAGAGTGCTAGCTCCGCGTGCCGAAGACCGCCGGTTCGAATTCGGCCGCGGGCATGGATGTTAAGTGTTGTACGTCTGTGTGAATGTCCTGTCCGTCCTGTGGCGTCTATACACTGAAAGCAATTAAATCACCTTGAGCTGGCTGTATGGCCTCCGTTGCCAAATGCCATTTAAAAAAAAAAAAAAAAAACTTGAGGCTGTTTGCTACAAAATGACAAATCTACCAGTTCTTTAGGTTATCTCAACAAATTTCTACATCATTCCAAAGTTGTAAAAAGTCATTTTTTGACTTACCTTGTACAGAGAAATGCCAGTACCGGTAGCCAGAGTTCCAGCAGATAACAAAGTGGTTCCTCTAAGTACTGTAGAAGCGTCACTTGACAATAGGTTTGATCCCATTCTTTGCGCCTGCAGCGAATGTCCTGTAATGGTCAGAAATAATCTCTGGACAAAGAAGGGCTTGGAATAATATATTGACCAGGAAGAGCATCAGAAAATTTAAAACGTTTCTTAAAACTGGTTCAATTTAACAATTACTCCGTACCGGCGATCGGCGGTGTAGTTCACATTTCCCTGATGGAAGCTACATTTTTGGTTGGATCACAGTAATGCACTCGGATGTAATTTCCAATTCAAGTTGCTTTTGAATCCAGCATGAAACAAATTCAAGGGTTGAAAGTGCATAAAATTCTAATTGAAATTGGCGAGCAATAATTCAGTTTAGAAATAATTTGTGTAGCTATATCCAAGAAACGGGAAGAATTCTTTTTTTCACAATTTGAGTGGCGCAGACTTGAGAAAATTTATCTGCATGTCGATTTTGAGCACAACGGAAGGTTTTTGCGTTAGATACAAGTGAGATGCATACTTTAATTCTCTTCTGATTACTAAGGACAATTTCCAGTTTTATATTAATATATATCTGTAATAATAATATTAACATTTTAAATTAAATTAAGTTCGTTATTTTCAAAAATATTTTAACAATAAGAAGTGAAAAATCAAAGAAATCTGTGGGGTATCATGAAATTCTACCCTTCAGCAATTTGGCAGAAGCTCAAACGTTTTCAGCTAGTTAGAATAATTACCTAATTTCAAATTAGATATACCGGATTCACAAATGGAATTACATGTTAGCAGAAAGCTCGCAATTATCATAATTGGTTGCCACTTCTCCCCTCTCTTCACCCCCAAAAACCCTTTCTAAGAGAAAGAGAACTACTTTGAGAAAGATTTGAAATCATACTTGAGTTGAGTATCGTCCATTACAACATTTTTAGCAAAAATGAAAATTGCACCAAACATTCCTTTACAGGTTATTTTTTGAACCATCTATTTTATTGACATTCGACAACCACTAAAACCAACATTGTATTTTTCTTAGTCTAATACATATGTCCATTTTTAAGTTCACATTCTATTGCATAAAATCTACATCTTGTACAGCGTTCATCCGACATCTTATATAAATTATTTCTGCTGTCGATGCTTTCATTCATCGAGAATCCGGCCAATTCTCCATACATTATCATCTATCTACGGTAGCGATACTCCATGTACAGAGTTCAGGTTGAGCGACCACAAAAATTGATGGCGGGCCGGTATTGTAAACGAGGGAGCCGAAGTTTGAAGCTGGATGTGTTAACCACTAAGCTGCTCGAGCGAGGGTTTAAGTAAATGACTCTTGGACGTAAGGCGTATTTAATGGAACGAAAAATTAAGTTTCTCATAAAAAAAAAAAACAATCTGAAACTACATAGGATCTTTTCAAAGTGTTTTATTAAAAATCCTAAAGTATTACCATTTTGAGATTTCAGCTATTTTTGATCTCTGGAAATACTCAACTAAATAAAAATGTCCAAAACCAACGTTAAAAGAAGTTTTAGCAGCTATCCAATGATACCACACTTAATGTTGTTTGCTAAAAAATCGAATTCGTTTCACGGGTGGGAAAGTACCTTAAAGCAATGACTATTTGTTTACATGTCGGTCTTCCGGTCGATAGAATAATTCGTCCTGTGAATTTTCATCTCCATCCATGCGAAATCAGCGAAATTACTGTGCTGTGAAGAAACTGCAATGGTTGGTACTAAAAACTTACTCTGCCTCTAATTATATAGACGTTTACGCAGGTATACCGCTGCCACTAGGGCCTCGCATTCGAGAGGACGCAGGTACAACTCCCCGTGCCGCCATTCGGATTTCGGTTTGAAAGTGATTTGTAAGAGGCAAATTGTACGTAATTGTACGATAGATAAAGGTATCAATAGTTCCACCAGCTGGCGTGTACTACTGCCGAAACCAGTACGGAAAGTGTTCAAAATTTAATGATATGCAGCATCCATCCTTCCAGCGAAATTACCTTCTTTGAAGAAATTTGTCTTTCATATTTAAATGGAACTCACCTTATTTTATTTTTTTATCTTTGCCTTTTTTTACGGACATTGTAATTGACAATAAAGCTTTTGGTTTGAAGAATGACGAAATGGACTCGTACACCACAATATGGACGTTATTCAACACATTTTTGCTGTTATTAAATCAGTGCGTTAGTGATTTTTTTTACTTCATTTTGATATGGAAGATTTAAGTGAATTAGCCCTAAGATTTTTTTACTTTATATCTTCTTAAGTTCTTTGGTTTAAATCGCTGAAGACTAACACGAGATCAGAAATTTGTTAATATAATTTTACAAATGTACAATGCTTCTCTCGGCCTTGTACATTTATATATTGTTTACGGGAAACATTTTAACTCGGTTAGTTTCCCGTGAAAAATATCTTAACACAACTTTAATTTTTCCAGCAATGTAACGGTCTAGGAGTTTTTTTTTTCTGTTTCTGACGCTAAAAGGCATATTTAGTCTTTGAGCGGACTGGCAAAAAATATGTACAAATGGCCGCTCCTGAAAATCATTTTTAATTATTACAACGCCAGGAAAGTAGGCACATTAATGAATGAAACCATTTTTAGACAGAAAATATTGATCAGCAGATAACATTGGAACACTATGTACTATATAGTACAGCAATAGTGAGGTAAACATACGTACATATTACTTCATATAATGGTAAGCTATATGCTTATAGTAAGAAATAACCTACTGCTCCAGATCTGTCAATTTAGCTTCATGGCTTATTCCAGGCAAAATATATTCTAGACTTCATGTAAGCCCTTGGCATATCTCCTTATCTTTTGTCATGTATTGTTGATGATATATGTCTACCAAGCTATTAGTATTTTCGAGACATTTTTTAATTTTTAAATTATTGGTTAGGTGGTAAAATTTCATGGCATTACTGTAGAACTATTATTAAGAAATTTTGTTTGAGTTATTATTGGCTGCACAGTCAGTATTCAGTAATAATATAACATTCCAGACAACGTGTTAAAATACTGAACAACGAAATTTTCTAATAAAAAAATGAGAATCACGTCGTTAAAACTAAGACATGGTGAGACGAAATAGAAATACCAAACTATAATCCATCACTTCTTTTAGGTTCGGATTAGTTAAGTTTATTTTTCGAATTTATTAGTAAATCTTATCAAAATTTGTTCAGTGTCGAAAGAATGGAAAATTCCGTGATTCAAAGGGTTGAAGGAAACATCTTGGGAACCAGCACTTATTGTAGCTGCTTGGCATAAGCTCATCCACGAATCTTACCAACATGATAACCACAGAGAACCAGACTAACAATTCATTAATAGTGGAATTTTGACTGGTTAGTCACAAAAATGTAACGCAGTCCTAAATGTTTGTGTTAAATTATTGCAGATCAATACATTTATTGTAGGTATCAAGATACAAACCACAGTAATCAGAATTAATTTCAAACATTGATACTTATATGAAGATTATTATTTCGACTATCATTATTAGTATTATTATTATTATTTGTCTCAATAAACAAAAATAAGATTAAACTAAAAAAAAAGTCTATAATGATATTTCCTGTTATCACTAAGCTAAAAGTAAATGGAGATTGTTTATATTGTAATGTCTTCTAAATGTATTTATATTTTAGCTTTTAAATAATTTATTATTATTAAAGTGAAATTTTTATGGACTAAGTGTGGATGTATGTGTATTAAAATTACTGAGTTAAGAAAAATTGTATCTCAGTGAAAAGAAACACTGAATTTTTTAAATGTATCTCTAAAACTATAGGTTGGTAGTAATTTTCACTATTTAAGCTTTACCATTGGAGAACAAATTTACAGCAGTAATGTTTTTCACCCTTTGGTATTATTAAATATAGAAATACGTAACAACAGACATCCGTACTGGTTGACTCTGTTAATGATTACAAGATTATATATTGCTTAACATAAATAGCACTTAAAATAATCAAAGTTAATTGTTCAATTTTTAAAACCGATAACTTTATTTTTCTGTCATCGGTTTCTCGACTGGTTTGACCCAATCCTCCATCCATGTCTATCTTGTGCTAACCTCTTCAACTCAGCATAACTCTTACAACCCACGTCCTCAGTTATCCACTAAATACATTCTAATCTCTGTCTTCCTCCGCAGTTCTTACCTTCAACTGTTCCCTCCTCTATCACTTTAACCATTACACCCTAACATTAATTAATGTATGGAACTGGGATTTCATAAACTTTACGTTACTTTCTCGACTATATTGTTTGCTAAGCAATCGCCAGTTATTTTTAAGATAAATTAACGTATTTATGTAACTTTTTCTAAAATGTTTAGTTAATATTTCCACTCGCAAAGTAAAATAGATATATTAAGAGCAGAAGGAGGAAAATATGTGGAAGAGAGGCGTATTTTAACCTGAAAATCACACACTGGAATGAGTCTTCTCCGGTGTATCGGGAATCTCGAAAGGAAGGGGGCGGATAAATATTTAAAACGTGGTGGAGGAGGAGAAGGGTCTGAATATCGGATGGTAAACAGAATTAGGGAACCGCTGAGAAGCCGTGAGATAAAGGGGGGGGGGGCGGTTGGCGCCCGACCTCAGGGATCAAGATGCAGGGGAGCCAACCTGACTTATTCACGGCTCAGTCAGCCCGATAGACCGAGGCATTGCTTGTGAATCGAACTGCATCCACGCAAAATGCCACCTCACTCACAATGCCTTCTGCTCGAAAGTCATTATGTCTGCATGCGGGTAGCCATCATCATAGCATCTTTCAAAGAATAAATTCTTCGAAGATAAATTTTGAAAAAACCGTTAAATGTGTGTTAGATTCGCAAGCAAAGTGTTCCGTTCAAAGATAGTGTATTAAACAAAAAAATTAAATATATTTTTTAAAATAGAAAATATAAATATATTTTATTATGGTACGTGGATTGTTTTTCGTAAGTAACGTCACAAATTTACGACTTTTTAGTTCTAACTGATAAAATTATTTTTAAAAAATTTAAAAACTTAAAGTGATTTCATTATGGTACATGGATTGTTTTTCGTAAGTACGACGTTTTAGTTCTATATGATAAAACACTGTTCTTCTTTCTTCTTCACCACTTATTACCAACATCAGGAGACGGCTGCCTTTGATGATTTTTTTTACTCGTCATTGCCATCGTCAAATATTACGGCCCCTTGCCCTTGCAACTACCAAGTAGCGATAAAAATTCTTGTCGGGTGTTCCGCCGGACAAGTTCTGCCGTACACAACGTTTCGACAGCTATCTCCGCTGTCTTCATCAGGTGAAATGGTAGGTCGAAATTGCCACCGCGATGGTGACGTGTTGTCGCAGTAGCTTCGAACTACCATTTCATCTAATGATGACAGCGGAGGTAGCTCTCGAAATGACTCGGATGCAAAACTTTTCCTTCAGGGCACCCGAGAAGAAGTTTTATCTGCTGTGCGCCTGGAGAGATTCAATTCTACTGCCCACTCGTGCTACGAACTAAATGAGGAAGTGCAGTGTTTCCATCTGTCAGCGAAACTTGTAACTATGTGTCCAGAGCCACACTGGCGGGTCTGACTGATAAAATTCTAACACCGAGTTATTTACTTCATGCAGCAGACCTGGAAAAACCTAATTAATTAAAACAGTTATCAGAAATTACTAGATATAACTGAAGGAGAAAAATGTGTTTTGCTAAGCATAAACAAATGTTGGCGACATTATACAGGGTGTTACAAAAAAGGTGCGGCCAAACTTTCAGGAAACATTCCTCACACACAAACAAAGAAAATATGTTATGTGGACATGTGTCCGGAAACGCTTACTTTCCATGTTAGAGCTCATTTTAGTTTCGTTAGTATGTATTGTACTTCCTCGATTCACAGATTTTCTGTGAACGTGTGGGCAGGAATTGTAGGTGATGTCTTGATTGGGCCTCATGTTCTTCCACCCCCCTACCAAGTGTAGAGACTCTTCGTGCTAGTATTGTGGACGGCTGTGATACAATACGCCATTCTCCAGGGCTGCATCAGCGCATCAGGGATTCCATGCGACGGAGGGTGGATGCATGTATCCTCGCTAACGCAGGACATTTTGAACATTTCCTGTAACAAAGTGTTTGAAGTCACGCTGGTACGTTCTGTTGCTGTGTGTTTCCATTCCATGTTTAATGTGATTTGAAGAGAAGTAATAAAATGAGCTCTAACATGGAAAGTAAGCATTTCCGGACACATGTCCACATAACATATTTTCTTTGTTTGTGTGTGAGGAATGTTTCCTGAAAGTTTGGCCGTACCTTTTTGTAACACCCTGTATATGTACACACAGTTTCGGGATTGTATAGTTTAACCTAAGAACCTGGCAGAGCAATTATGAAAGTATCCCCTCCCCTTTCCCCCGCCCTTAGTATATAACCCACTTCTCAAACCGGTCATTCAGTCTCCGCCGTTCGGTGCGGTGAATGATTTCTTCATGAAAAAACGGCCTACGGCTTTTAGCCTGTGATTGAGTACTTCGTTTTCCTTAATTAAAGCAACCAAAGAAAAAGTTGTAATTGGACAGGGTCCACCGCACTTCATACATTTCCGTTACGCCACAGGAAGTTTGCCGTTTAAAGCTGTTAGCAAGACAAACAAAGATACAGAGCGAGCGCTGTAAAAATACGCGATAGAGTTGCTGCAAGTTTATTTTATTTTTTTCCTAATTAAAATGTTATCTCCACAAGCAGACGAAAAAACACGTAATGAGTAACCTGTCGTTCCGGTAGATCCTCCTTCGATTTCTTGTGCAACTATCGAAATTTCTGTTTTAAACGGTTACACGATATCGGTACAAGTAAATACTGAACTCAAATTAATTATCGGCTACTGTTCCTAGTTTTCTCTCTAACTTCTCCGCCGTTTACGATCCATAATAAAAATTAAGTGTCGGTCATAAATGCATACAAGATTCTCAATTGTAGATTTAAATAATTGTTAGGTTCTAATTTTCTGACTAGGTTCTAATCACGTCAAAAATGGCGGGTTGATCACAGAGTTTGGTAAATTAATTTCTTCGAGTTTAATATAAGAATGACACAGAATATAGTGGAAACATCTACATCCAACAAAAACACCTTAAGCCCGTCAAACATAACAGGTTGAATGCAATGTACTGTCAGTTCATTTACTCGCACATGCTTAGCTGAATAATGTTCATAACCTTAAAAATGATGTGATTTGGTACACATTTCTTATTCTACTACAACAGCGATATCTATGGACAGCGAGTATAAGAAAACATCTACATTTACTGTCCATAAATAAACAGAAATCAACGAAGTTTTCATCGGTGTACCACCGGATCGGTAAGAGGACAGATGTTTCCGCACCTGAGGAAGACGGCGGAGGTATTAGGCGAAACATCGCAATACAATCCAGTGGTACACTCGTGAGGACTTCAATAGAATTATTTGCCTCGCAGGTCTCCGTTCATACATGAAAAAAACTAATAATTAATGTGTTTATTTAAACTTAATACATACTTTTTTCAGTGTTTTGGAAATTCATTTCTTCAATGTTGCTTGGCTAAATAGAATTGTCATTAAATAATGACCATAATCTCAATTTTTCACTAACATCTCTGTCCACAATTAGTCCGGAATCGAAGATCCGGCGCGTTACGTTAGCGTTACACAGTGAACAAAGTATCGTTTTTAAATACATAAATAAGTTGTTTGCAAAGGTGCCATACAGTAGTCCTTAGTCATCATCATCATCATCGGTAAACGTTTACGCCTTTGCGGGTCGTCCCACACAACCTCTCCAAATTTTACGGTCATTCCAAGGTATTTCCTACACCTCTTTTCTCCAACGACTCCTTTAGCCTCTGTCTCTTTCTTCAATTGGTCCATCCATCATGCCCGAGGTATTCCAACTGGTTTCGATTTCTTCCCGCTGTTCAGCAGTGCTACTATCGCCATCCTCTCCTCCTCCATTCTCAAAAACATGCCTCAGCCATTGCAGTCTTTTCCTTGTTAGCATCTCTTCTTATGCTTCCACTTGTAGTCTCTCCCTGGTGTTTTCATTTCTGATTTTATCTTTTCTCGTGACATTCTCTATCCCTCTCAGAAATCTCATCTCTGCCACCTGCAATTTTCTAATATCTCTCTTTGTCCAAGTCCATGTTTAGGAGCTATAAGTTCGTATGGGCTGGTAATATACTTTATAGAGCAGAATTTTGGCTTCCTTTCCTATGTTCCACATCCAGATTACATCCTTTATCTGATGACATAATTTTCCACTCTTCCTTGCACTCTGGCCTATTTCTTCCTCCCTCTTTCCATTGGTAGCTACCTTGCTTCCCAGATACACAAACGATTCTATCCGTTCCAATTTCTTGCCGTCGAGTAGCACATCCTTCGAAGGGCCAGTGTTTCTTGTTATCTTCATTATCTTGGTCTTTTATACCCAATGCAGTCCAACATTTCCGTAATTCTCTTTCCAGGTTCTTCTCTATTTTCTCCCAGTGTATGTAGTATTTCTACTTTTAACGTCCGTTTTTCTCAACTAATAAAAAGCTTACATCGACGAATGATGTATCAGAGGACAGAATTTTTTATCTATTTATGACACAGCATGCTCAATCCACATTAAAACAAGTTGATAGTTTAAAATTTAAGACCACAATATGTCCACGGACGGTTAGGATACAGTTCGCCACACCATAGAGCCTGCGTGGATGAGACGCAACCCGCAGCACAAAACAATCACCTGGCAGCTGCGTACCAGCGCTACCAGTAGTTCCCAATGAAAGTTACCTTCGTAATGACTAATTTAATTTAGTTTAATTTATTTGCGATGGATCGCTTGCTCCGGTGGCAACTTCCCTACACATCCATTTTTCTCCCTTCCTTTTCCAACCTAGTTTTTCCCTCTACTATTTTCAACTTTAAATTCTCTTAGCCTTTTTGGTCTCTCAGTAATTTATTCCACTCCCTTACCCCGTAACGTACGAAAGAAAATCTTCCCACACCCTTTTGTCTGAAGTCGAGTGCCAATTTATGGTCATGGTCATCTTTTCCCTTCCTCCAATATGTCTCCACTCATTATCGCCAATATTCGCCTTGTAAGCTTCAGTCATCTACACCCTCCTCCTGCCTTCCAATGAGTCCCATTCCAGTTCCCTTATCATATCACTTATTGATTGTGTTCTGCGGTAATTTCCAGAGACAAATCCATCAGTCTTTTCTTGAACTCCCTCCAACTCCTGTATTTGATACCACACTACTATATTCAAGCAATCGTCTGACCAACGTTTTGTAACCCAATTCCCTTACTTCTCTGGTACATCCCCTGATCACTCTCTCCAAGAATGGAAGGATTATGAAATGTTTTCCTGCTACATGACCAATGTGTCCTGTTCAGTTGTGTTTGTTATCAAACGTTTTGCCAAGGTATTTTCATTTCAAGTCTTCAACAAGAAATTCTTTCCCCGCCTTATAACCACAACAAACCTGTAGTTTTTTATCTGTCTGGTTAATGAGCTGACGCTTCTTTCACTTATCTTCATTTCTTATTAATCTACCCAGCTGGATATCCTGTCCAGATCACCATGCAGCTTATTTCACGTCCATGTTTTGGAGAATTAAAATATTTATACGTTGCTAGGATTCACTGAGCGTTTCTAAGAAATAACTAAAATATCTGTCGGTGCTACAATATAGATCGAACAATTTGATGGCTGCCTTACAACACAATTTCGTTGTAAATCGTTTTATGTTACAAAATATCCAGTTTGGGCGTCGTCATTAATTTTGCTGCAAAGTGCAGTGATCCCTAGGGGCGCGGTCGCGTCGACATTGATACCTCTGTCCCGCCACTGCGCACAAAGGCAAATCCTGGAATCAGGTGACCGCTGGGTTCGCACCGTCACCACAGCCGCAATTTGTGGCACTTGTCGGATCAGCGCGCCAATAACGAGCCAGCGAATGAGTGACGTAGACCAGATGACGTCACAGCCTGACCGTAATCGCAACCCGGTTGCTACGACTAGCACGCAATAATATCGTGATTCCTTCAACTAAACGTGAGTGAAAGTTTAAAAAAAATCAGATCCAAACATCCATATGTTACTGAAAAACAAGATACACCAAAAGCAAATTTCAGAAACTTTATGGAGTCACGCTGTCATCGTAAAACTTAGTGACAAAAATATTTAATGCCAGCACGAATTCCTTAGTTCTCCGTTTCTGATTAAATATCTGATGTAACATTCACTTCAATAGGATGCATTACGCCTGGAGGATGGACTTTACCTCGATAGTCTGGAGAGACCGATGTTAGTTCCATAGGCCACCATCGCAGCTCTGTTTCGTTAACCAGGAAATTTAAAAAAAATAATTGCATTTATAATATTTGCACTTGTGTTGTTAAAAGGAAAATATCAAATAATTAAATGATTTTATTTGCTCTCATGTTGGTAGCTAGAAGGCAATTCACTGTTTTCGAAATAACTGCATACAAAATACACGCAACATTCCTTTAAATTTGCATGTTGCGCAGAAATTCATTTAAGGAGAAGAGCATCCGATTTTTACGTTGTATTCTCTCTAGAACAACGTCACAACATAAGCTACGATTTTTATTTCTTTACAGAATAAAAGAAACAGGAAACTTATGTCATCACAAAATATATCAGTCAAAAAATAATTCATTTTTGAAATTACATAAAAAAATTCGTTACTCCTGAAAATTTTGCGGTGCAGAAATACTTGTCATACAGAACACAACTTACACTTCTACCGATATGGCTACAATACGCTCTACTTAAATGTATTTGAAGGTTAATTGAATACATATCGAACTGTTGCAAACACTATAATTGTTGGAGTTTCAAAAATGAGTGCAGGTAGTAACACTGAGATAGAAATAATAATCTTGGTTTATTACGTGCCCGCCCCGTTGGCTCACGTGACGGTGCACAGTGCCTGAGACGGGTAAAAAAGGTTCATCATCAGAGGTGGTGGTGCACAGTTCCTAATCACCAGGAACAAGAAAACCTCTCCGCAGTGCATACGACACTGTTGATGATGATTCTCGCTAAGCCCAGTTGACCTCCTACCGGGAGAGTAGTCGTGAATGAGTCGGCACCGGGTTTTACCAACACACTTCTTCATCTCTCATTTCGCAAACAACACTCCTATACTGAAAACACACGCTGTCACAGACGTCCACACCTCTCGTACATATGAACACCCACTGCGAAAGGCAACGGATAACAACCCAGTTTATCTTCCCAAGAGAGTTCGCATGGAGTGGTAAGATCTTCCACAATACCAACTATGCCCGGAATCTGGTATAGCATTATAAGAAAAAGAAGTTTATTATGTATCAAAACTCTCAATTTTTTTACAGGTATTACAAATGCTCGATATGTGCACCCTTTTCCACACTGCTTGCGTCTACTCGATAGTCCATTTCTCCCCATACACTGTGCAGCATGTCATTGGTAACGTTTGCATTTGCGGCTCTAATACGTATGTGCCTCCAGATCCAGAAAGAACGTAGATAAATGAAGAATAAACTCCACAGGGAAAGAAGTCACATGGTGTTAAGTCCGGTGAACGAGACGGCCCTATCAAGAGCATCTAATCATCACATCCGATCCATCAGTGTGTTAAGTGTCGGCTTAAAGATTCCGTAGCCTCCAGACAAAAATCAGGTGGTGCACCGTCTTGTTGCAGTATCTGGCATCGCATTTGGAAGGACGTCGGTTCAAATCCCCGTCCGGCCATCTAGAATTGTGTTTTCCATGGTTTCCCCAAATCACTCCCGGTAAAAGCAACGATGCTTCCTTCAAAAGGCCATGGCCGAATTCCTTCCCGTTCCTTGTTCCCAGGCTCATTCCGCCTCTAATGGCGTAAAGCCATAAGATAAAAAAAGGTTGTCGCAGTATAACATCATTACTTCTGTCCTCACGCAACCGTGGTAGTAGCCTTTCACTGTCCATATACAGGTTAGACAGTTTTAACATTACGGGGGTTCATTTAGGGCTTTATTTGAGCATTTTTGGGCCATTTTGGGCCCTTTTAGAGTATGGCGCAACTAGTGAAGAAGCGCGAGGGAAAAAAAGTTGCACAGCCAGCCTCGGTAGCGTAGGGACTAGAGTGCGTACCGAAGGTCGCCGGTTCGAGTCCGGCCGAGGGCATGGGTGTTTAGTGTTGTGTCTGTGAATGTCTTGTCCGTGTTGTAGTGTCCTTGTGTCAATACTTGATAGCAACAAATCACATTGAGCTGGCTGTATGGCCCAGTAGCCGAATGCCATTAAAAAAAAAAAAAAAAAAAAAAGTTGCACCGTCGGTGTTTACTGGTGTCAGGCGGGGTAGCGTCATATGAAGATGTTATAAGTAGGGGTGAGCTACAAGAAGGCGGGGCAGACCATCGCCGAACGAGTGTGGAAGCATTTGTTTCTGCCCACAGGAAGAGAAAAGTTGTGACAGAAATCTTTCAATTGAAGTGAAACATTAATAGTTTTTTTGTGGTTTGGTAATTGAATTCTGATCAACGTTTATGGGGAATAAGTTGTTTGGCAAAGTGTTGCTTAAGAGTCGTGAGTCCCTGAGAAGGTTTGCAGAGGGCTCAGAATAATTGTCTGCAGACCCATAGATTAAATTCAGTGTTTTGGTTTGAAAGAGCGGCGACTGTTTAAAGTGTTGTGAAGGGCCATAGAAGCTTCCGAACTTGAGAAGGTTCACCCAAGCGATTGTAATATTTAAATTTGTGTATGCTTCATAATCAGAAAAAATTAGATTTGCACGGAGAATTTTTGTGTCAATTGAGTTGATGTGTCAAGTTGCGTAATAGGCTTACATAGTGTCGAGGATCAGTGGAGGTGAACGAGAAAGAAGGTAGAAATAAATTTAAAGGAAACAATGATTTGAAAAGCTTCCGTAACTTACAGCTAAGAAATTTTCTGACTTTACTGTTATTTCAAGTGTGGTGTTAATTTTTTGGAACCTTGTTCCAGCGGGAATCTTCTGAAAAAAAATTTCTTTGACATCGGTCGGTGGCTTGATTGAAGGAAAGGATAATTTAAAATAAAGTACTGTATTAGTCTATTAGAAACTATTTGTTGTTTTTTTTGTCAGTATTTAAAGAAACCTTTATTATTTTTGAAGTGATAATCAGAATTACAGGAGGCTGCAGTTCTCTCTGAAGTTTAGGTAACACCGCTGCCACCGATATAATTTAAGATTAACTGCTCTCATGAATACACCACTGTCTGCGGGCGTCTGAAAGCGTCTTGCAGATTTGGGAGAGTAGGCTGTTACAGTCCTGGTAGTAGTAATAGCATGGTCCTGTTACTATCTCTATAGCACAGAAAAATGGACCATATACCTTCACTTTGGAAACAATAGAGAACAAATTCACTGATGAGAGTCATTCTATTGATCCGCTAAAGAATGGGGGTTTACTGTTCCCCAAATGAAAACATTGCACTTATTTATTCTTCCAGACATATGAATGGTTGTTCCATCTCATCATGAACACATTGTAACTGGTGTTCATTTAGTTTTAATTCAAAATACGGTTAATTAATTTAAATCGGTTAAAATGATAGGAGTGCTACCATCAAAATAAAAATCATCCTTCCGAAAGAAAGAATCACTCGATTTATTAAATACTGTTACTCAAATTCCATATTTTAAATATTCTTTCCGCAATACTTCTGGCGATAGCTGGAAACTTCTACGCTAAACATTCAACACGCCATATTATAGACCTTCCGTCTCTCACAGTTACAATACTTACGCACGGCATTCTGCACAGCAGTTACCAGCCAAAGATTCTTATACTACTTAGAACAGCGCCAAAGACTATACATACTACAGCTCTTTCAAAAGCTACTATATCTAAATTGATTTACATAGATCAATACAATCATACATAAACAATTATAATTAATTAAAGAAAAACTAAACCAATAATACAAAAATGATTGGTGTATTTTGAAATTGTCAGAAATCCCATTTGAATATAGTTTCGGAGAGAAAGTGGAGTTAATTCGCAAAAGAAGAAAAAGAAGGAATACTCAACCCAGATAAGCAGAACAGAAGGCGAATGGCTATCCGCTGTTTTGATTACGTAGCGCTTCAGGGGTAGCGTAGGCAACTCAGCCAGACGAGTGCGAAGAAATTGGCAGGTCTGTTGGGGGGAGGAAGAGAGGGGTGTCCATTTTGGAGGTCTGCCGCGGTGAATATTTCAGCAGCCTCACAGCCCTGCCACGTCGGTACAGCCAGCCTCGCTCCAGCTCTCAAGAGTGAAACTCGCGCTTCGTTATCGCTGTTCTGAGGAAATACATGTTGTTCATATTATAAGTTAGTGTGGCACATCAAGTAATTGTCAGCCATAGATGAAATAACAATATTTTAAATGAAACTAATCCTAATAAACTGAAATATTATTGTCGTACAGAAAGAGAAACAAAATTTGATTTTACCTTTCAACCATAGCCAATTGCTACGGCGTACCTTTTACTATTTCCACACACGACCAAAAAAAAACTCCTCGTCTCCTTTATTACGAATTGTTATTCTAATCTTCCCCTGCGGTTCTTACCTTCGACTGTTCCCTGCGCTAACAAGTTAATCAATCCTTCTTGTCTCAAAATATGACCTACCATCCTGTCTCTTCTTTCTGTTAGACTCTTCCACAAATTTCCTTTCTCGCTCATCATTTCCAAAACTGGTTCGTTTCGTACTTTATCCGTCCACTTAATTTTCAGCATCCTTCTATAGCACCACATTTCAAATGCTCTAATTTTACGTCTTTCTTGAATTCTTTAAGTCCATGCTTTGGTTCTATAAAATGTTCTGCTCCACAAACATAGTTTTAAAAACTTCTGAGTCATAGATCAATATTTCAAACTAGAAGATTTCACTTCTTCCTGAAGGCTCTTTTCACTAGTGCTATTCTGCTTTTAACATCATTCCTGCTTCGGCCATCACTTTTAATTTTACTTCCTAAGTAACAAAATTATCTAATTTCGTCTATCGCATCCGAACCTATTTTTATATTTACTCTACTCTTATTAGTACCATTTCTGCTACATTTCATCACTTTTGTCTTGCTTTGGTTTATATTTACTCCAGAATCTTCCATCAGCCTTTGGTTCATGATATTCAGTAACTTCCCAAATCCTCAACCTATTCTTCTAACAAGACAATATCATCAGCAAATCGTAGAATACTGATTTTTTTGCCTTGAACACTTATGCCACATTCAAACCTTTCTTTCGCTTCCTTTTTTCCTTCTTCTACGTTCATAGGCTACAACTTTGCCTCACGCCCTTTTTAATTAATGCGTGTCTATCATGATTATCTACTTTTATTATAGCAACTTGATTCTTATAAAGATTACAAATTATTCTTCTATCTCGGTATTTTAGACCCGACTCCTTTTAAAATTTTGAACATCTTGTCCCACCTAACATTATCAAAAGCTTTTTCTAAATGAACAAACACCATAAAAGTATCTTTGTTTTTCTTGATCCGCCCTTCAAGTATTAGGCTAGAATCGCTTCCCTTGTACCGCGGTTTTTCCTAAACCCAACTGATCTTCACTCTTCTAATATACTTTCCATTCTTCTGTACATTATTCTCAGTAATTTCGAAGCATGTCATGTTGGACTTATAGTGCGATAATCCTCACATCTGTCAGCTTGCGCTTTCTTCAGACGTGTGAAGATGACACTTTTATTAAAATCAGTGGGAATCTCTCCTGTTTCATAAATTTTGACATAGGATTGAATAATCTTTAGATTCCTTCTTCTCCTAGGGATTTCAGAAGTTCTGCAGTAACCTGGAAGTAAATGAAAGATTTTTGTATGGAGAGTTATATTTTAGTTTCAAATGTTGATCTAGCCCTTAGAAGGAACTTTTTAAAACCTTATGTGTGGAGCACAGCACTTTATGGTAGCACAGCATGGACTTAAGGAATACCAGAAAGAAGGAAATTTTAAGAATTTTAAATGTGGTGTTGTAGAAGAATGCTGGGCAGATAAAGTACGAAATGAATTAGTTTTGTGAATCAATGAATGAGGAAAGAAGTTTCTGGAAGAGGCTTACAGAAAGAAAAATATGGTATGTCAAATTATGAGAAATGCTGGATTGGTTAATTTGTTAGTGAAGAGGAACAGTGGAAGGTAAGAACTGTAGTGGAAGACAGTGATCAGAATATATGAAGCAGTTAACTGAGGGCGTAGGGTGTAAGAGGTACGTTGAGGTGAAGAGTTTGGCGCAAGATAGGAAGGTGTGAAGAATTGCATCAAACCAATCGAAATACTGATGACAGAAAAAAAATTGAAGGGAAGCTGGCACTTTAATTTAAACGAAAGGGAGGATGAAATTCTTTTCTTTGTATGTAAGGGGCTAAGGGATTGGAATAATTGGCAAAGGGAAATAATGGACAATTTAATACAAACACTGAGGGAGTTTATAGTTTAAATTCCTTAAAGGTCAGGAGTAGGTGGATAATGAAAATTCATGACATGAGAAGGTGAGGGTGTAGGGACATTGCATTGTCACCGGAGGGTGTATGCTCCACCTCAAGTGAAATTAAGTTAAATTTCTATCCTCAAAT
Organism: Vandiemenella viatica; assembly: GCA_031002005.1. Taxonomy (NCBI): domain Eukaryota; kingdom Metazoa; phylum Arthropoda; class Insecta; order Orthoptera; family Morabidae; genus Vandiemenella; species Vandiemenella viatica. The sequence goes on along the minus strand of CM061919.1, from coordinate 236,568,314 downwards.
TTTCTTTCGCCCTCATGACTACAATATTTTCCATTCTATTTAATATTACTTCTGCGTAAATTATCAGACAATGTCTTATGTCTATTAACCTTGCTTTAAAAAAAAAGTAATGAAACTTCAAACACGAAGTAACCGTCTCGTTTCATGAAGAAGATGTTGCCAGACTACTCGGTGAGACGAGGTGAGAGGAGGAAGCTGTCGGAGGTGCCGCCCTTGCGTCTTCTCTGGCCTGGGCACAGTGCGCTCACTGTGTCTGGACGTGTTGTGAGCCGGGGAGTCGTGCCTGGTCGACCACACTCGGGGATTTGCAGGTGGACTACCTGTGACCGCTGTCTGTTGGACGGAACAGCTTATCTGATCCCCAGCCAGATGGTGTCCGACCCGAGGAGAGATCACAAAGGGAAAGAGAAATACCAGTCACGCGTGGTCGGTAGAATTTGGTGGCCACACAGTGTTTCTGCTGGGTCGTGTTGTTGCTATCAGCAGTGGTCTCCAACTGACGTTTTATTCGTTAACGTTGTTTGTTTAAATGTGATAACTAATAAAGTAAACAACTGAGTCTGTTGACGTTTCTAAATTAATTCCACCACTAAGAATACTATGATAATAAGCTGACTTTATGATAAAGGTCGCGATTGATAAACACTGTATAGATCAGGGGTGGGCAAGCTCCTTGGTAGTGAGAGCCATTTTTTCAAAATTTGAAATTTTTCGTGAGCTGCAATTAATACGTATTTAAAAGGTATGCAAAAAAGGTATTAATTTTTCTTTACAGAAATTATATTTATTGAAAACATATGAATAAAAGTACAAAATATGTGTATTGAATTTAAATATTAAAAATTAAAGACATTTATTTTACTTCTCTTGATAATTCTTTAAAATTTGGTGAATAATTGGTGACAGCACTT
>CM061919.1:236480062-236566403 GCA_031002005.1 Vandiemenella viatica | reverse complement strand
TGTTTAATACGTCTGATTCAGTTATTCTATTTTGAGTCAAGTTGTGTGATATTCTTCAGTTTTTTGTGCAAGGCGTAAACATCTCAATTACAATGTGAACCGTATCTCATAATTTATGTCTAGAAATGTATTTAATCATTCCCTCCGTACCTCGGTACATGTAAGTCATTACCTATTTCCGCAGATTTTAATTGTGATCGTTAGCTCTAAAAATTTGAAAACACCACCCAATTGCTACTGTAGTTTTTGCGCAGTTCCCGTTCAAATAATGAGACACACGCAGCTTGCTTACAAATTTATAATAGTATAGATATAATGTCTTATATATATGTGAAACAGGAGCTGAGTACATCAGTTATTCAGCAAGCGAAACGGAATGTTTGTACCACTTCAGATCCATGCACATCTTACACAATATTAATCGCAAAAAATTCACAGTTCCCAACGCCTCCCACACGATTCAAACTGATCACTTGTCCTGGATGTTCGCAGATGTGGAGTAGAATCCTTGCTGAGGTTTGGGCTCAACAGAAAAAAAAAGGCTTCACAGGGAACGAAAAAGCAGCGTTTTAGCTCTCTCAAAAGCACGTGCTCGAATTGATTTGAAACGATATCCCCGAGGGTATCGGAAGTTAGGGGTGACTCAGTGTTCCTGGAGGTGCGGAGGGGGTCAGGTTTCCTAAAGGCTGAGCCTTTTTACCTCTGATCACTGTGTGCTGTGGACAAAGCGACAGAGGTAACTCCGGCCGTGTCGTTTGAAGGCCGACTGTCCGAACCATCAGCCAGCACCCCGCGGGCGCGTGGCCCCAATATCGCTCCACTCCGGGTTTTTTTATACGAACGGACGAAAAAAAAAAGTCGCAGCCACCTGGAATCCAATATTGCTCTCCCACAGTGTCCCAAAGCGACTGGAATCAATCGGACGTGACCGAGGCTTAAAGACACATTTCATACTGTATCGGGAATCCGGTAGACGGGCTTAACGAATTCGTTAATTGCAGCTGTGACAGTGGTGAAATTCGTTGAAAAGCTGGAGAAGACAAAGCGACTGCTAGCTTCGTACGAACTTCAAAGCCCGCACTGCCGCCGATAAACGATAGCATAACCGAGAATATTCTTACCGACTACAGTCAACCACTTTCTGAACGATAAGTGGGTTTAAAAATTTCGAACTCTGACTGTTTGAAGGTAACTCAGATTTTTATCACCCACACAAGGTTTCATTGCAACTTTGAATTTTTTCATTTTGGTAATCAATCTCTCGAACCGATTTGATGCAATCTTACATCTCTTCCAATCTTACGCTCAACAACCTACGTCTTCGATTATCTGCTTCATATCCTAATCTCTGTCTTCCTCTACAGCTCTTACCTTCGACTATTCCCTGCACTAACAAGTTAACCAATCCGGCATGTTTTAAAATGCGACCAACCGCCCTGTCTCTTCTAACCGTAAGCTCTTCCACAAAACCACAAACTTCTTTCCGTACCCACCATTTCAAAAACACGTTCATTTCGTAATTTATCTGTCCACTTAATTTTCAGCATCATTCTGTAGCACCACATTTCAAATGCTTCAATTTAACATCTTTTTGGTATTCCTAAAGTCCATGATTCCCTACGAATAAGTGCTGTGCTTCACACATAATGTTAAAAAGTACTTTCTGAGTCTTAGATCAATAACTCAAAGTAAAAGATTTTTCTTATTTTAAAATGTGTTTTGCTAGTGATATTTTCCTTTCGACGTCATTCCTGCATTCCTGCTTTTCAGTTCATTTCCTAAGCAACAAAATTAACTTTTTTTTCTTCTATTACATCTCATCGTATGTTTCTGATTTTTATATTTAAATTACCCATCAAAAGAAATGAAACACAATGATCTTTTGAAATCGTTATTTATTATTTGATAAAAAAAAATTCTATGGTCTTGCGATCTGCTGGTAGTTTCGATTTGCCCCTCATTCCAAATCTGACATAAATGGGCCTCCATTTAACTTAGAATCAGAACCATGAGCGTCCTAGCTTACTCATAAACACAGAGTAGAGTAAAATTACCGACCGCACCTTAATCTGTACCGTGGATCCGGGTGTTGGTTCATAGGGCTAAAGCTCCGCTTCTACAACATATTGGCGATATGCTGGTGAAATTCGCATCTTGTCAAGAGCTTTTACCGAGCTTGGAGGAAGAGCGGTAACGCACTGGCATGGGATTCTGTTGATAGAGGTTCGAATCCCCGTGCGGGCATCCTCATATCGTTTTTCCAAGGTTTCCAAAATCACTCCAGGCGAATGCTGGGATCGTTACATCAAAAGGCCATGGCCGAATTACTACCCGCTCACTGTGCAATCCTTTCCCGCCTCTAATAACCTCGGCATCAATAAGAAAAACTCGTACTTTTAACACACACACACAAAAAAAAACTGATCTCTTTATTCCTTCGCAAATTTATCTCGTGGATACCTACGTAGTTTGATCTCAAGAAAGAAGGAACACAGAAACCCTTGGAAATGTCCTCCTGATGGATAACATTTCTGTTTATAGTTTTACTAGCTGTTACCCGCGACTTCGTACGCGTGGACTTGGAGTTTCAATTCCAGAATTGGATATAGAAAACTGTTAGTAACGTAAGATTTGTCCCAAACAACACCGAGTCGACATAATATGATGGAAAGCCATCATTATATCATCCTATCATCTAATCTGTCTCATGAAGAGAATCAATTTACAACATATTTAAAAACAGAAAAGTAAGCGAAGGTGCGGGGATGTGTGTGTGTGTGTGGGGGGGGGGGGGGGTTAACTGATGGCAGCTTTATTTCAGCTTGGTTTTTTCTTCTTTATTCAACATGAGCATCTGAATCTTATAATCTAATAGCAGCACATTGTCTTCTAGACCTGCACCTTAGGCCAGGTTTACGTCCGTAAGGCATGTCAAAAAGGAAGACAAATTGGTGCCAGAAACTTTTATACAGACACAAATGAATAGTACAGTGCAGAGCAAATTGACTTCTATACTAAATAATAAGTTTTGTTTCTTATCGAAATTTATTAATAAATCAAACACTAACAGATTGCGTGACTGAGCAACCAACGTAACATTACAGACTAACACACGAATCTGTCTGTCTTTCATCATTCGATAAGTTCTTAAAATTTCGTGACTAAAACTGTTATTCATGCCGAAAAAATGTCCTGTGTCCTTCCTACACTATTTCATTGTTAAATTCCATCAATATTGATATAGCCATTTAGTCGTCAAAACGTAACAAAAAGACAGAAACTTACTTCCACATTTATAATATAATAGCTGGTACCCACAACTTCGTTCGTGATTGTAAAGTATTCATATTGACAGCTGTAGACATCTAACCACCATAATGCACGATGGGAGACTCGATACTATTACCACACACAAATACCAGTCTTCTGCGCTATGTAGTTCCGGCAGCAAAGTAAAATTTACGGATACACACAAGTCTTTGGATGAAATACGAAAATATTCATGATCGACCAATTTCGAACACCATATCTCACACACTCCCACAGTTACCGAATTTCGGCCAACGTTGTGATCGATGGGTGACTCTGTGTTACTACCACACAAAACGCCAGGTAATCTGTGATTTCTATCACTAAAAAGTGATACAACGTGACAAGACACTTCTTTGGCAGAAATATGAAATTGCCGCAGGTCGACCATTTTATCCCCTATTTCTCCCACACCCCCATAGCTACCGACATCTAACAACCATAGTGCACTACATGAGATACGATTCTACGACGAAAAAACAAACAGCAATGCTCTATGCTATGTAGTTGTGGCAGAAAAGTTGACATATGCGGAGACCAGTCGAAATACGAAAATATCCTTGGTCGGCCACTTACAATCACCATATCTACCACACTACCACAGTTTTCTGAAAATCGGCCACTGTTGTGATCGAAAGGTGACGCTGTGCTACTACTACACACAAACGCCAGTAATCTGTGATCTATAGTTTCGCTGAAAAGTAATACACCGTGACACTTTTGTCTTTGGCAAAAGTATGAAATTGCCACAGTTCGAACACTTTCAACCCCATATCTCCCACACCCCCATAGCTACCGACATCTAACAACCACAGTGCACTACATGAGATACGATTCTACTACCAAACACAAACACCAATGCTCTATGCTATGTAGTTGTGGCAGAAAAGTGACATATGCGGAGACAGTCGAATTTCGAAAATATCCTTGGTCGGCCACTTACAACCACCATATCTACCATAGTAACATAGTTTCTGAAATTCGGCCGCTGTTGTGATCGAAAGGTGACTCTGTGCTACTACTACACACAAACGCAGTTATCTGTGATCTATAGTTTTCGCTGAAAAAGTGATACACCATGACACTTTTGTCTTGGCAGAAGTATGAAATTGCCACAGGCGATCACTTTCAAACCCCCATATATCCCACACCCCATAGCTACCGACATCTAACAACCATAGTGCACTACATGAGATACGATTCTACTACCAACACAAACATTAATGCTCTATGCTATGTAGTTGAGGCAGAAAAGTGACATATGCGGAGACAGTCGAAATACAAAAATATCCTTGGTCGGCCACTTACAACCACAATATATACCACAGTACCACAGTTTCTGAAAATCGGCCGCCTGTTGTGATCGAAAGGTGACTCTGTGCTACTACTACACACAAACACCTGTTATCTGTGATCTATAGTTTTCGCTGAAAAAGTGATACACCATGACACTTTTGTCTTCTGGCAGAAGTATGAAAATGCCACAGGTCAATCACTTTCAACCCCATATCTCCCACACCCCCATAGCTACCGACATCTAACAACCATAGTGCACTACATGAGATACGATTCTACTACCAAACACAAACACCAATGCTCTATGCTATGTAGTTGTGGCAGAAAAGTGACATATGCGGAGACAGTCGAAATTCGAAAATATCCTTGGTCGGCCACTTACAACCACCATATCTACCATAGTAACACAGTTTCTGAAATTCGGCCGCTGTTGTGATCGAAAGGTGACTCTGTGCTATTACTACACACAAACGCCAGTTATCTGTGATCTATAGTTTTCGCTGAAAAGTGATACACCATGACACTTTTGTCTTTGGCAGAAGAATGAAAATGCCACAGGTCGATCACTTTCAACCCCCATATATCCCACACCCCCATAGCTACCGACATCTAACAACCATAGTGCACTACATGAGATACGATTCTACTACCAAACACAAACATTAATGCTCTATGCTATGTAGTTGAGGCAGAAAAGTGACATATGCGGAGACAGTCGAAATACAAAAATATCCTTGGTCGGCCACTTACAACCACCATATATACCACAGTACCACAGTTTCTGAAAATCGGCCGCTGTTGTGATCGAAAGGTGACTCTGTGCTACTACTACACACAAACACCTGTTATCTGTGATCTATAGTTTTCGCTGAAAAGTGATACACCATGACACTTTTGTCTTTGGCAGAAGTATGAAAATGCCACAGGTCGATCACTTTCAACCCCCATATCTCCCACACCCCCATAGCTACCGACATCTAACAACCATAGTGCACTACATGAGATACGATTCTACTACCAAACACAAACACCAATGCTCTATGCTATGTAGTTGTGGCAGAAAAGTGACATATGCGGAGACAGTCGAAATACGAAAATATCCTTGGTCGGCCACTTACAACCACCATATCTACCACAGTACCACAGTTTCTGAAAATCGGCCGCTGTTGTGATCGAAAGGTGACTCTGTGCTACTACTACACACAAACACCTGTTATCTGTGATCTATAGTTTTCGCTGAAAAGTGATACACCATGACACTTTTGTCTTTGGCAGAAGTATGAAAATGCCACAGGTCGATCACTTTCAACCCCCATATCTCCCACACCCCCATAGCTACCGACATCTAACAACCATAGTGCACTACATGAGATACGATTCTACTACCAAACACAAACACCAATGCTCTATGCTATGTAGTTGTGGCAGAAAAGTGACATATGCGGAGACAGTCGAAATACGAAAATATCCTTGGTCGGGCACTTACAACCACCATATCTACCACAGTACCACAGTTTCTGAAAATCGGCCGCTGTTGTGATCGAAAGGTGACTCTGTGCTAGTACTACACACAAACGCCAGTTATCTGTGATCTATAGTTTTCGCTGAAAAGTGATACACCATGACACTTTTGTCTTTAGCAGAAGTATGAAAATGCCACAGGTCGATCACTTTCAACCCCCATATCTCCCACACCCCCATAGCTACCGACATCTAACAACCATAGTGCACTACATGAGATACGATTCTACTACCAAACACAAACACCCAATGCTCTATGCTATGTAGTTGTGGCAGAAAAGTGACATATGTGGAGACAGTTGAAATTCGAAAATATCCTTGGTCGGCCACTTACAACCACCATATCTACCACAGTACCACAGTTTCTGAAAATCGGCCGCTGTTGTGATCGAAAGGTGACTCTGTGCTAGTACTACACACAAACGCCAGTTATCTGTGATCTATAGTTTTCGCTGAAAAGTGATACACCATGACACTTTTTTCTTTGGCAGAAGTATGAAAATGCCACAGGTCGATCACTTTCAACCCCCATATCTCCCACACCCCCATAGCTACCGACATCTAACAACCATAGTGCACTACATAAGATACTATTCTACTACCAAACACAAACACCAATGCTCTATGCTATGTAGTTGTGGCAGAAAAGTGACATATGCGGAGACAGTCGAAATACGAAAATATCCTTGGTCGGCCACTTACAACCACCATATCTACCACAGTACCACAATTTCTGAAAATCGGCCGCTGTTGTGATCGAAAGGTGACTCTGTGCTACTACTACACACAAACACCAGTTATCTGTGATCTATAGTTTTCGCTGAAAAGTGATACACCATGACACTTTTGTCTTTGGCAGAAGTATGAAATTGCCACAGGTCGACCACTTTCAACCCCCATATCTCCCACACCCCCATAGCTACCGACATCTAACAACCATAGTGCACGACAGGAAAGACGATTCTACTACCACACACAAATACCAAAGGTCTATGTTATGTAGTTGTGGCAGGAAAGAGAAGTATACGGAGATACGAATTTTTGGTCGAAATATGAAAACGCCCTGCACTGACCAACTTTAATCATTATATCTCCCACATCCCTACAGCTATCGGCATTCGGCCAACGTTGTGCACGACAGGAAACTCCATGCTACTTCCACCAACAAACATCAGTGATCTGTGCAAGGTAGTGATGGCTGAAAAGTGAAATATAGGAAAAAACACGTCTATTTTTATATATATATAAGATTGAGTACACACTGCACAGTCTGAGAATTCTGTTATACAGCATCTTGTGACAAGACATCTTCACATTCACGAGGGCCCGTTTTAATGGCGCTCCACTTATCAATACAATTAATACTTACTGTTATTTCCTTTCTCCTCAATTTGCCACATTTTTCAGATAGCTAACTATTTTTTCCTGTAAACAAAAATAAATATCTGGTGTGTTTTAGTCTAAACATTTTTCGGCCTTGTTCGAAAATAATATTCCTTTTTTAGGCAACGTTTCCTCACCATCTTTATTTCTACTCTAAATGCTTCCAGATTTCTTTAATAAACAATTTGGTAGAAACACTTTGCTCTATGATTGAATGTACGCTACATCTATTTCGCTCACACGTATCAAACTACACTAAACAACCAAAGAAACTGGTACACCTGCGTAATATCGTGTAGGGCCCCCTTCGAGCACGCAGAAGTGCCGCAACACGACATGGTGTGGACTCGACTAATGTCTGAAGTACTTACTGCTGGAGGCAATTGACACCATGCATCCTGCAGGGCTGTCCATAAATTCGTAAGAGTACGAGATGGTGGAGATCTCTTCTGAACGGGACGTTGCAAGACATCCCAGATATGCTCAATAATGTTCATGTCTGGGGAGTTTGGTGGTCAGCGGAGGTGTTTAAACCCAGAATAGTGTTCCTGGAACCACTCTGTAGCAATTCTGGACGTGTGGGGTGACGCATTGTCCTGCTGGAATTGCCCGAGTCCGTCGGAAAGCACAATGGACATGAATAGATGCAGGTGATCAGACAGGATGCGTAAGTACGTGTCACCTGTCAGAGTCGTATCTAGACGTATCAGCGGTCCCATGTCAATCCGACTGCACACGCCCCACGCAATTACAGAGCCTCCACCAGCTTGGACAGTCCCCTGTTGACATGCAGGGTCCATGAATTCATGGGGTTGTCTCCATACTCGTGCACGTCCATCCGCTCGATACATTTGGAAACGATACTCGTTAGACCAGGCAACATGGTTCCAATCATCAACAGTCCAATGTCGGTGTTGACGGACCCAGGTGAGGCGTAAAGCTTTGTATCATGCACTCAGCAAGAATAAACGAGTGGGCCTTCGGCTCCGGAAGCCCATAGCGATGATGTTTCGTGGAATGATTCGCACGCTGACACTTGTTGATGGCCCAGCATTGAAATCCGCAGCAATTTGCGGAAGGGTTGCACTTCTGTCCCGTCGAACGATTCTCTTCAGTCGTCGTTGGTCCCGTTCTTGCAGGATCTTTTTTCGGCCACAGCGATGTCGGAAATTGATGTTTTACCGGATTCCCGATATTCACGGCGCACTCGCGAAATGGTCGCTGCCTCGGAGATGCTGTGTCCTCTTTCTCGTGCGCCGACTACAACACCACGTTCAAACTCACTTAAATCGTGATAACCTGCCATTGTAGCAGCAGTAACCGATCTAAAGCCTGCGCCAAAAACTTGTTGTCTTATATAGGCGTTGCTGACCGCAGCGCCGTACTTTGAGTGTTCACATATCTCTGTGTTTCCATACGCATGCTTATACCAGTTTCTTTGGCTTTTCAGTGTAATAACGTAGTAGTTAGAACAATATAAGTAAATTGAAGCTGGCTGAATGGTCGCAGAGACCGAAGGCCATTTTTTCTAGTATTTATGAAGATAATTGCCTTAACCTGGTTAAATCCAGCCAACTTTCGCAGATCGCAGTGAGTTTTCTCGTGAAATCACTGTTACTGGGATGAGAGTCGATAATATCACAATTCAGTCTCCCAGCCAAGTGCCATGGAAATTTCTTCCACACATGAGCCATACGAACATATTTCATGAAAGATGTAAGGTACAAGATATGTCTTCTTCACGCGTCGGAGTTTAGTGCTGTGTGTTCCCTGATGTCAGACTGCTGTGATTACCAATGTAGGAGCAAAAACATTGAGAAAATTCTGTTTGTTCTTGCTCTCTTGTTAAAACGTTCGAAGCGTTCCATTTCCCATGCGGCTACGCCATTTTCAAACAATGAAAGAAGGGAACGAGGATGAAACACATAGTAAAATAGAAGCCGTAAAGATGAAATAAAATCTGAGTCTTGTTTACTTGTCAGGAACGCGAGTGGCAGAAGATATTCGCAATATTTATATCAATTTAAATCGTACAACCACTCGATAATAGTAACTAAACAGAATCCTGTTTTTGGTTACAGTTTCCACTCAGCGATTACTAGTTACATTTTAATTTTACTACAGTTTTAGTTATTTCATATTAATACTTACCCAACAGAGACGTCACAAAGTAACTGAACAACTTATTGACGTCACCAGTTTTGACGCTGTGCCGATTCAAGCACTTAGACGAATATTCAATAAAGAACGAAGAAATTTTTTTATTTTTTTTACATATATTTTATCATGTAACCTGAAATACAAATGATAAAACGTTTGTGCAAGAAGAAAGAGTACACTCGTGTTATAACGTATCAGCACAAACATTCAGTTGTAGTTTTTCTTCCTGATTTAACAGTTTCTCAGTTTCATCAAGGGACAAAACAGTTTTTTAAGTTATTTTTTCATTTTCAATGGCACTCGTCCATTCAGCCAGCATACCTCGATATATTCTATATGATCATCAAAATACCTGGGAGTCACAGTAGACAGGTCCCTAACTTACAAAAGGAACCTTCAGAAATCAGCTGCCAAGCTGAAGAGTCGGAACAATTTACTTCAGTGGCTGGAGGGAAGTTCATGGGAGAGCTGATGTGAATACATTAAGGACAACAGCCCCAGCCTTGGTTTCCTCCACAGCTGAATACTGCGATGAGGTTTCACAAACTGTGTCGCACATTGTGCAGGATTGCCCACTGCGTGCCTTTCCTGGTAGTCTGGAAAATTTAATTTTGGCTACGCCGGAGGCGGTGGCTTGGTTGAAGCGCCTCGGTGAAATGTTGCAGTGGTTGTGACTGGCGATCCTGCCTTAGTGGCCGGCTGCGGGTATTGTCCGCCGAACTAAGTGTATATATGTGTGTTCATTTTGAAACAAGGTTCTTGAATGATTACAGTATAATTATTGTTGAGTGTTAATGCGTAGTTCAGTATTTATTTGGGAAGGGCTGCTAGATTTGTTTCTGGAAATTATCGCAGAATGCAATCAGTGACGGATATGATAAAGGAGCTGGAATGGGATTCATTGCAAGACAGGAGGAGGATCAGGAGGGTCATGGGAGTGTACAGGGCATATACTGGTGATGAGGCATGGAAAGATATTGCAATAGGTATGAAAAGTAGTGCATGGAAGGGAAAAGATGACCATGACCACAAGCTGGCACTCGATTTCAGGCACAAGGGTGTGGGAAGATTCTATTTTTTAGGTAAGGGTGTCAGGGATTGGAATGAGTTACCAAGAGAAATGATGAATAATTTACTGAAAACTTTGAAGGAATTTAAAGATAAAATTTGTAGAGGGCAAATGTAGGTGGGTGCAGGATAGGGGGAAGATGGGTGTGTAGGGAAATTGCCACCGGAGCCTGTGCTCCATTGCAATTAAATTAAATTAAAAAAACACAAAACTTTCACTAAACACCAATGTACTAGGCCAGAAACGAGCCCACGACCACTGGCACAAAATACTTCATCTGCACGATTGTGCATTCAACCTGACAATCCTCTATCGTACCATAGGTCAGAGAATCAATGTGTTTCTTTTTAAATACCGCGTTTAATAGCCAATGAGCAAAGTACTCATGTTGAGACTGGTGAGAGAGCCGCCGAGTTACACATTCCAATGCTTTTTCAAATTAAGATTTACTTAATAAGAACTGGCATTTTTTACTACTTTTATCCTAAAGATCCTTATGTTGATCGATATAGTGATACATAGAAATTAGTCAGTAAAATGTAAACACTAAATAGAGTTCGTAAAAATCTAAAAAATATATTTGTCTCCAATATCAAGAACCATTATACAAACGAAAGGTTGAGTTTAAATACTTGTCAGTATTTTAAATAGCCGGTATGGCTAAGGCAGTGTTAGTGGTGTATCTTCTTACGTAGATCACAAGCCAGTGAGTGGGCTGCTCGTATGAAGCCTGGAAAGCTCTTGGCGTCTGCAGATCTCGCTCCCCTCGCATCGTAATTGGCCTAATTTCGTAAATGTGGTGGCGCAGTGACGGACACAGCAGCCGTGATTCTCACCATCTAATGGCGAATGTTGAAATCCTTCCCAGTTACGGAGACCAGATTTACTATCTAGTTCTGGCCATTAGTCTTATAACAAGGAGAAAAATAACCATTCACGAACTAATGTTTACTATTCTTATGACAGAGGCGTAACAATTTTTTTTTACGCTGTTGGTAACGAACACACCACATGCCTGTAATTTTGTATTAAATAATATCTTTGGAATTTCATTAATGGAGTCGTTTACTCCCTTGTTGCAATGTTATATAATCTAATTATATATATATATAGGGTGTTACAAAAAGGTACGGCCAAACTTTCAGGAAACATTCCTCACACACAAACAAAGAAAATATGTTATGTGGACATGTGTCCGGAAACTCTTACTTTCCATCTTAGAGCTCATTTTAGTGATACAATACGCCATTCTCCAGGGCTGCATCAGCGCATCAGGATTCCATGCGACGGAGGGTGGATGCATGTATCCTCGCTAACGGAGGACAGTTTGAACATTTCCTGTAACAAAGTGTTTGAAGTCACGCTGGTACGTTCTGTTGCTGTGTGTTTCCATTCCATGTTTAATGTGATTTGAAGAGAAGTAATAAAATGAGCTCTAACATGGAAAGTAAGCGTTTCCGGACACATGTCCACATAACATATTTTCTTTGTTTGTGTGTGAGGAATGTTTCCTGAAAGTTTGGCCGTACCTTTTTGTAACACCCTGTGTATATATATATGGGTGTGTGTGTGTGTGTGTAACAATAATCAATGCGAAATGGTTAAAGCAATATTTTTTCTATGTATGTTCGTTTGGGGCAACTATGGCCATATTAAGCCTCGTTAGGCTTGATTTTGGTTTGGATGTGCACAGTGTCACAACTGGGATTGTTAACAGCAGAGGTGACCTTCAGTTTAACGTAGAACCCGAACCACGGAAGCATTCTGGTATACTTCACACTACACAGCAAGCTGTTCCAGAGGCGAAGGTCACGTTAATTGCCTATAAAAATCCGCACCGAGGCAGGGTAAGATGTCTCTTTCTATATTATTTGTTCCTGCAGTGAATCTCACAAACTGAATATAAAACTTGTTTCCTTCTACTCTCTCATAATTTAGAGGACAGAACTTACTAGCTCTATTGCTACCGTATTCCAGTGCAAATCAAAAACATATAGTCAACCCTCCAACACACACGCGCGCGCCTTATCATGCGCTCTTTTTCTTTTATGCTGTTGCACTTAGATCCCAGTTGCAGACTCTTCAGTCGTTTTATTTACCCATCAAATTCCGATAATACATCCAATTTTCTTTTGTGGCTCGTACTCAGCAGTTCCTCTCATCTCAGATTCATCATAAGTTATTCAATAATTCCGTGATATCCATCATAACTATATCTACCATCATTTACATTCCATACCCCGTTCTGCTGATTCTATGAACACGGAAACAGCACTGTACTTAAAATAGGAATGTAAATAATACCAATAATTTTCTGTTGCGTTAAATAAGCTTCCTGATGCTTAAACCATCGTCTGTTTTCAGTCAGAGTATATTGTATATCATTACAGCTGGAAGACTAGTGGAATGTTTCATATGCCACAAACACGTTATACACTGGCGTGATGAGAATAATACCCACCCATTTATTTGAATTGTGTCCGTTTGAATTATAAATTATTGATTTTATCAGATGATTTTGAGACGTGATCTACCCAAATAGCACCATCATCACAACATTACTAAAAATCTTGTGTTCTCGTTAGTACCAACAAAGCAGAATTTACTTACAGACAATATCTTTGAGCAGAATCAATGGCAGCAGATTAACGGAACGTCTTAATTCAATTAACCTTTTTTGTTTCTGGTTTTACGCCTCGTTGATGTCGATGTCATTAGGCGTAGGATAGGACTAGAGCCAAGGGACGGAGAGGAATTTGGCAATAACCTTTTGAGGGATTTTTTGTTTTTTGTTTTTTTGTTTTTTTTTGTTTTTTACTTGTGGCTTTACGCCTCGTCGACATCGAGGTCATTTGAGGTGACATGAAACTGGGGACAAGGAACAGGCAAAAATTCGGCGATTTGGAGAATCCATGGAAAACCAAAATCTGGATGCCCGGGCGGGGATTCGAACCCGTGTCCTCCCGAATGCGAAGCCAGAGCGTTATCCGCTCACCGATCACGCTCGGTCTTTTGAAGGAACCATCCCAGCATTCTGCTAGAGTGATTTGAGTAAACCATGGAAAACCCAAATCTGGATGGTTAGACGGGGATTCGAACCCGCGTACTGTCGAATACGACGCCAAATTTAATTTAATTCAAATGGAGAGCGTAACTGGGTGAAAATTTCCCTACACATCCGCTTTCCGATTTCATGATCGTTATTTTAACCTTAATTGCTTTCATTGCAATTTCACCACCCACCTTTACGAATTCTTGAAAGCGAAGCGAAATTTCCGAAACAATCAGTTGTATGGACGAAATATTTTAATAAGACGCTAATAAAAATCTTTTTGTTGTTTAGTGAATTTATTATCCGTTCAGCAAATATTGCTATACAGGACGATGTTGAATTTTACAAAAAACATAACTTACATATTGTCATGGTTGAGGTCAACCCACAGGGCCCCTCAGTGACTACAATACAGTGATACAATAAATTTTTATAACAATGTTAGCAACATGAATGTCAATATTAAAAACAGTTATCAGAATTAGAACAGTAATCCAAACAGTTAAAATGAAATTGGTTTAAAATAATTACACTTTATATATATATACAGTTTATTTCGAGCGCTGACAAAAATCTGATCTATACTTAACAAACGAGATGTCAAATAGAAGGTGACAGGCCACACGGTATTTAATTTATTATCTGGTTCACTTCTTCTTCGGAATCACTGCCTGATAGAAAAATATCTTGAGGAAGTAGTTTTTTTAGCCTAGTTTGGCCTGTTCTTTTCCCTAGTTTGTAAAATTGTGCACCAGGAACTGTACTTATTCGTTTGATTAAATATATTTTTTGTTGTTTTATAAATTCGTAAATGTAAGCAATATTTAACTCTCTGTGTAGCTGACTATTTCTTACATACCATGGTGCGTTCACTGCTAATCTAAGTAGTTTGTTTTGAAATATTTGTATTCTATGTAATTTGCTACGGCTAGCACATCCCCATATAGGACATGCATATGTTATTAGTGGCCGTAATATCATTTTGTAAATTAGCAGGCAGCACTCTGTTTTTAATGATGATTTTTTGTTTAACACAGGATACAATTTGTGTAATCTGGCATAGGCTTAGTTTAATTTGTTGTTAATGTGTATGTTCCATGTTAAGCGCCTGTCAAGATCGACTCCTAGATATTTAATAGATTGATCATTTGGATTCCATGCTATGTTACTTCCCATGATATTTATCTCCGGGGGGTTTGGTGGGCGTCTGAGAGTGAAGATTTTGGTTTGACATTTTCCGGGATTTAAAGATATACGCCACTGATCGAGCCATTTAGTTAATTGCGTTATTGTTTCCTGAAGGTTACTGCGTGCAATATGAATGTCATTGTGCGAAGAGTATATGATTGTGTCATCAGCGTACTGTGCAGTCGAGGTGTTTTGAGGAGTCGGTATATCTGAGGTGTATATGTTGAATAGCGTTGGCCCTAAGACAGTTAGAATTAAGCAAATAGTAAAAGAAATAAATGCCGAAGTGTTGGTAACAGTGTGTGATGCACGGGAATAATTATTACCTTATTTCAGTTGCTGAGCAACAACCATGCAATTATTATGTTCGAATGAAGTAAATAAAAGTGCTTCTCAGCGTGATGCAAAGCATTATTATTAAATTTCTTTCAAGCGAAAACTCCTAACTATGACAAATACATAAAAGATTCAAAAGACAGTTTCTTGAGGAAACATGTTTGCGGAAAAAAGCATCTATAGACAGAGTAGATGGTTGAAAGATGCTTAACGTCGGAAAACATTGAGAACAAAAACTAACAGAAAGATGGACTCTACGCACTGAAAACGATGCAGACTGTATTGAAAAACTAACATTACTTAAATTGTTTTGTTTCTCTTTGAATAAATAACAAATGTGGTACTAGATAAGGTCGCACAAAAATGAGATAAATCACTGCGAGAGAAAAAAACACCTGAAAGATACAGATTCTGGCGGAGAATATCTCGTTTTTTTCGACGACGTTGCAATAAAAAGAAGTAGCAACTAAGATACTAACAGAATTCTTAATTAATTCATAGCTAAAGCCTTATTAAAAATCTCAGACGATTAAATGAAAAACTTTTGCTTAACAGAGAAAATTTTTATCATCAACGATAAAAATAAAAAAATTATCACATATTTATTGATATGTTTTCTGATATGAGTAAACTTCCTCTTAATATTTACAGCGAAATCTATGGAAAGACAATAAAGCGAAAACTTCGGCCGTCTTCAGCCAGCCGAACGCGGCCGAACAATGTGATAGACTTTAGGACCTAACTGGCATTTTATTATAATACTAGCCCGGCAAAAATGATGGGTTTGACGGAGTGTTCTGGCAATTAATTTCTTTTCAGTTGTTTACCTAAACGGAATTGTCATAAAATAAAGCTCAATGTGATGTAATTTCTCGTCTCTTGTGATGTAGCAAAAAGTTTCAGTTGTCAACTTGGTCCTGGTTGCATTTCAGTCTAACCACTATCTTTGCTAATATTGCCATAAGAAAATCAAAGCTTCAGTCTCATGCGATTTAATATATTCCCTGTATCACATTTCAGTGTCATCATGAATCGCGATATAAACTTGTTCCAAATTCTTCACTTGTTCTTACATCTTTATTTTTTATTATCTGTGATAAAGATCGATGTTTTAAAGGATGACAAAGCTTACATGCGGTTGAAATAATTAATTTAATTTAATTGCAATGGAGCACAGGCTCTGGTGGCAATTTCCCTACACAGCTATCTTCCCCCTATCCTGCACCCACCTACATTTGCCCTCTACAAATTTTATCTTTAAATTCCTTCAAAGTTTTCGGTAAATTATTCATCGTTTCTCTTGGTAACTCATTCCAATCCCTGACACCCTTACCTAAAAAGAAAATCTTCCCACACCCTTGTGCCTGAAATCGAGTGCCAGCTTGTGGTCATGGTCATCTTTTCCCTTCCATGCACTACTTTTCATACCTATTGCAATATCTTTCCATGCCTCATCACCAGTATATGCCCTGTACACTCCCATGACCCTCCTCATCCTCCTCCTGTCTTGCAATGAATCCCATTCCAGCTCCTTTATCATATCCATCACTGATTGCATTCTGCGATAATTTCCAGAAACAAATCTAGCAGCCCTTCTTTGCACCCTCTCCAACTCCTGTATTTGATACGTAAAATGAGGGTCCCATACTACACTACCATATTCGAGCAATGGTCTGACCAAAGTTTTGTAACCCAATTCCTTGACTTCTCTCGTACATCCCCTCATAACTCTCTCCAACAAGTGCAGAACTTTGAAACCTTTTCCTACCACCTGTCCTATGTGTCCTGCCCAGTTAAGTTTGTTATCAAAAGTAATACCAAGATATTTGCATTTCAAGTCTTCAGCAAGCAATTCTTTGACCATAGTGAAAACAAAGGATGCTAAAATAAATCTTAACAACTTATGTTATGCCACGTAATATTAGTTTTAACTGAGATTTAGCCCACATAGGTCGCGATCAATATGGAACTTCTTTCATTCAAACCAAGTAATGATTTCAGTAAAAAAAAATAAAAAATAAAAAAAAATGATAATATGCCAATTTAAACGAAATACATTCCTATTGCTTTGTGCTGTAACTAAATGCATACGGCTGAAACATGTCATTAGTAAAAGCAAAGGAAATTAAAAAATCTTAAAAACTTACGTTTTGCCGGGTAATATTAGATTTAATTATAGTCTAGGTTGTATAGATTGCGATCAATGTGGAACAGCTTTCGTTCAAAGTATTGATTTAACAAACAGGACACTAATGAAAACAGTTTAAATTATTTTTTAAAAATAATTTCTTATGCTCTCTCTAAAGTCAAAGGTTTTATCTTACATATCTAAAGCCAAAGATTTTAACGAATACTTTCATATCAAACAAATATTAAATAAATGTAAGCAACTAATAATTATTATGTCAATTTAAACGAAATACGTAGTACTTTTCTTTCAGTGTTCTGACAGTTAATTTAGCTACTGATGCTTACCTAAATAGAACTGTTACTAAATAACGTGTATTTATAACCTAGAACAACGTATCTGATCGTAAATCATGCCGTGACAGGTGACGTGATACGTGACATCTGGCTTATTTTATTAATAGATATATTTATAATGTATTAAGTTTGAATATCCACCGTTTCTTCAACGATCAACTTGGTTTTCAGTGCGTGTGTATCACATTACTAGTATGTAACTAACATAGTTAATAACTAAACTGCTGCCTTAAGTGATGTTTAGGTAGCACGGGTAAAGGCTGTATGAAGCGATAACGAGCAAGTCGTAACCTTCATTCCTCAACGTTCGTCGCAACACAAACATCAAGACCTCGGTAATGGTGTCGTTAAATTGGTTGTTATCAATTTTTCAGCGAACTGCACTAAGGATGAAGTATCAATTTTCGGTATATTTGCGGCACAAATTTTCTAACGAGTGGAAATTTCGTAGTTAAGTGTTAATGGTGTCGCAGCGCTTCCTATACAGCGGAGATACGTCAGCGTACGGCCAGGTTATAGTCTCTTGAAGCACAAAAAGTGATGAGAAGATGGAAGGTAAACTTTTATGCTGCTGTTTTTATCTCTCTCAACATATTCTCTTAAAGCACCAATGAAGGGACTAGTTTAAATCTGGTATCGAAAAATACTGCCACTAAAATTGACAGCGTTTATGGTGAATAAGTCTTAAGAAACTGCATAATTTGAATCAGTGGTATGTGACATTATAGATCGGAAGCGATTTCAGTCGTATACGCCATCCACTATTCAGAGAATCACGGAGCTGTGATCTTTTGTGATCATTGTTTTACAGATCTTCGTTGACTCGTAACGCATCCGGTACACAGCGAATCTTCCAACAAAAGATATTGGATTTGCTCAGTAATTTCATGTTGAATCAAGTTTCTCAAAGACGATTATGAAAGCGATAGAGAAAAGGTACTGGAAGCAATACTCGGGATCTTGTTGATAGTAGACAGCTGCTAATTATTCAGTCCTGTAGCGGAAACCATCTTAAACTACTCGGAACGTGGTGTTTTATAAACTTGTTTGCGAAGATTTACAGGTAATTTTATCAGGTCGCCAATTGATTTTAATTTTCACCAAGGAAGCGTCAATAAAATACGTAGCTTGATTTAGGCTTCCATATTCACATTCTGTTGTGTGTTTTGTACCTTATTTTAACTGTGACAAATAATATGAATGAAAAGCTACGTGGCTTGACTCGGAAACCTCCCAAACCCCTCCCCACCCCCACCCCTAGACCTAACCACGTAGTTTATGGACGCTCCCAAAAGTATATAACTGAATTTCGTATACATTTCAAAATGACGAGTAGCTTCTTGAATAATAACACCGACTGTAAACTTTTTATTGGACTTTTGTTTAGATGAAAAACTCAAAATAACAAACATGAACAAGATATCAGACTTCTTCCAAAGGTAATAAACAGATGGCATAGCGTCTTCTTATCACCGATCCGAGCTAGGTTGCCGGTCGCAATAATCGGCAGGTTATAAAAGCAGTACAGGGAGAGAACATCAGCAGCGCCGACAATTGTTTCTGGAGCGCTGATAATAGCTCAAATTGTACAAAGACAATTGGAACTTACACAAAATTACTTAAAATCATGAAGAAATATTTTTAAATTAAACTGAATGGTATGAACAAGCATTTAAACATAAAACTGACAAAATTAAACATTTTTAAACATTCAAAATCACAGTCAAGTTCTTATAGATTACACAAAATTCTTAGTTACAGTATTTTAGTTAAACTTTCGTTCACTATTTGCTTTTAATCGAATTACTGTTAGTTTAAACCATTTTCATCCATCAAAACATAATTTATACATAAAATTTATAAAAATTCTCTCGCAGGCACAAATGTACTTAATTTGAAGGACTGCGATTAGTAGAAACTGTGTCTCGGGATTATTGTAATATCCACAAATGGAAAGGCATCGAGGTAGCTAATATTACAGTAGCGGGCCCTGGGGAGAGAATAAGCTATTTCGAATCGGTGTGGTGGGGGATACAGGGATGGGAGAGGAGTGGTGGGGGCACTCGATTCTTAATCAACAGATGGAGCAACAAAGCTGCGGGTTAAATTCCGCTTGTGGAGTGAGGATATACATTTGTTTGTGCTGGTTCATCAGACCGAGACGTTATGCTAGGTTTTTTCTCCTGCCATATACGACACAACAATACAACTGACCATTAATTTTAAGAATAAAGGAGTTGTGAAGTTTTCTTTTATACGTAAGGGGGTTAGGGGCTGGATATGGTGAACAATTTACGCTGGAAGTATTTAATACAAAAATTAGTGAAATACAAAAGTAGGTATGTAGGAAAAGTTACAGTCGACACGCCATCACAGTTTTTCCAGTTGTTGTTACAATCAGCATAGTAATTTAAAATTAAGAGAGGGCTAGTGGCTCAGTGGTTAAGGTCTCTGACTAGAAATAAAGGTCCACGGTTCCAAACCCGGTTTCGCTTCAAATTTTCATAGACGCTTAACTTATGATACAGCTTGCAGTTTTTTTTTTAATTATTATTTTTGCTGTCATCAGTCTTTCGATTGGTTTGATGCAATCCTCCATCCGTTCCTATCCTGTGCTAGCCTCTTTCATGTCTACATATCGCTTACAACCCACGTTCTTAATTATCTGCTTCATTTATTCTAATCTCTGTCTCCTTCTACAGTTCTTACCTTAGACTGTTTCCTCCACTAACAAATTAACCAATCCAGCATGTCTCAAAATATGACCTACCAGCCTGACTCTTCTTTCTGTAAGCTTCTTCCACAAACTGCTTTCCTCACCCATCATTTCCAAAACTCGTTCATTTCTTACTATGTATGTCCAGTTAATTTTCAGCATTCTTCTATAGCACCGCATTTCAAATGTTCAATTCTATTTCTTTCGGGTATTCCTAAAGTCCATGTTTCGCTACCATAAAGTGCTGTGCTTCACACATAGAGTTTTAAAAAGTTCTTTGTAATTCCTAAATCAATGTTTGAAACTAATAGATTTTTCTTTTTCAATAAGGCTCTTTTTGCTAGTGCTATTCTGGTTTTAACATCATTCTTGCTTCGACCATCGGTTCTAATTTTGCTTCCGAAGTAGCAGAATTCACTTACTTCTCCTATTGAATCCGATCCTATTTTTATATTTAATCTACTAGTATTGGTATTTTTTCTGCTGCATTTCATCACTTTTATATTCAGTCCAAAATCTTCCTTCAGTATTTTGTTCATGCCATTCAGTAACTTCTCCATATCCGCAGCCCGTTCTGCTAACAAGACAATGTCAACAGCAAATAGTAGCATACTGATTTTTTTCTCCTTGAACACTTACGTCACATGAAAATTTTTCTTTTATTTCCTTTATTGCCTCTTCTATATACGAGTTTAATATTAAATGGAATAGACTACACCTTGTCTCACACCCTTTTTAACTGATGCATGGTTGTAAAAATAATAAATTATTATTCAGTAAAAAAATCGGAAATTCAGCAGTTGCTGTAATTTTTGTTCATTTTTGACGCTTTTCACCTCTCGTCGAGGTATCATCAGCGATAGAATGTTTTCTATAATCATTTTGCAGTTTATAATTTTTTTACAGACGACTTTGTTAAAATGTTATTATTTTTACATTTATGTATGACTATTAAAGTGCACTGTAGAAAGGTGTCATAGCTGATCACAGTACTTCCAACCAACATGCCGCTCAATTCCAGTATCGTACATAATTAAACAGCAGAGACGCGTACAAGTGAACTTGCTTCCGATCGTTCTGAAAGTGAATTCAAACGGTGCAACACAAAAAGTCAAGTGATTGGCGAAATCATAAGTGATTAATTACCTCAAATTATTTTAATCATGTACCTTTTATAAAATGACAATTTATTATTTTAAACCACATAGTTTTCGATATTCACATTTAATATCAAACCCATGTTTTAGGCCATTATGAAGTATCTGACGATGACTCACTTTCGTGAATTTTTTTGGAAGAATGTGCAAAGTGTCTGTGTGTTGAGGTAAGAAACTGTAATATTTTAATTTTGCTCCTCCATTTTATGGTAATTTATAAAAGAATTTTTGTGCTAAATAATATCTTTAGTAACTTGTTTCGAATATTTGCAAATGAATATTGAAGAAAACACGAATATCGGTGATAAACTTTATGAAGATCGACGGAATGCAAATAGTGTTGCTTTTTAGCAATGTAACTGCTGTAGTATTGTGAACGCTACAAGTCAGTTAAAATAATATTACTGTCATAAAATCTCATATCCTAATAAATCGGCCTCTGTAGAGTTAGTGAAAAAATGAGAGTTAGATGTTGTGATTTTTAATGTTTTTCGGAAGTTCAGAGAAGTTGTAAATTATTTAGATCAGCTTAATTCAGTTTACCTAACTTGGATGTATTTCGAACGTGGTGGTTGAGTGGTAATGCTCTGGCCTCACATTCGGGAGGACGCGGGTTTGAATCACTGACCTGACATACAGATTTTGGTTTCCCATGGTCTTTCCAGATCAATCCCGGTAAATGCCGGGATACTTATATCAAAAGGCCATGGCCGAATTCCTTCCCGTTCCTTGTTCCCAGTCCTTTCACGCCTCCAATGACCTCAGCGTCTACGAGGCGTGAAGGCATAAGCAAACAAAAAGAAAGAAACTATGCAGACGGAAACGGATCAGCAGTGTGTACGAAGATCGTGTAGTATGGGCTGTTGAACAACTTGCTATAGGACGACCACGAAGTACGAATAATGTGCGACCTTCCATTTACGGAGCACCAACACTAAAATGTATCTACTTTTGCCTTGAAAAGATACCTAATTCCTCCAGGATTATATGATGCAACGTTCAGCAACGTTGTACTGCTTTCGTGTGCGATGTATACATATTCACGAGGAATATATCTGCAAGATAATCGAAGGAGTATTTAGCCTGGGGGAAAATGTTGTTTCGATTTCAACCAAACCGTCAATACTAAAATCGGCAAACGGATCATACTTTAAAGTCGTAGTGACTTACTTAACCTTATAAGCATTTACCACCCACAAATGCTACCGTACTATGAGTCATTTTTTCCTTACCGAAGAATCTATAACACATATGCTGTTAAAGGTAATAAATGCGACATGAAAACACTTTCTAAAGATACTATAAGCAAGGCTGAAAGAAACTCTAAGTGGCTCTCATTGCTTTTAGGTAACATTAGTTTAACACTGTACCACTCTATGCTTGCCATGAAAATAACTTCAGTAACATATGAGTGAAGATTCTCAAAGCTTCATCGTAATTATTTTTATGAAAGGCAGCAACTAGCGGTTTTGATTTACCCAATATCTATCCCCAGGTATTTCCATTTTGTGCAAACATACAACCGTTTATTATTTTCGACTCTCAGATATGCCTGTATGTGAGAATTTGTTTGCATAGGCAGTATTAAGATTAATAATGAAACGATTTAGCAGCATTTTCTTAATCAGCAGAGGATATTTAAGACGTAGGAATGCAGAGATTTTGCTATACGTAATTCCAGCGTTTCGTTGTTTCAACATCACTAATTCAATAACTGCTGAAATTTTCAAAATTCAGCCTCAGTTAATGTCTCTGTTATATTCAACAACAATTAGTGAAATTAAAGATGTATTTATATTAATTTTACTAATTCCTATAAATGATTAAAAAAATTCCAGAACTTTGGCTTTCCTTATCTGCGTTGGAGTGATTCTTCTAAGGCAGTAAATCGAATAATAATTGTAATTCTAGCCCAATACCTAATCAGTTTCATAAGCGAGCATTTTTGTGAGTAATTGTCTCTACCGTGAAGAAAAACGAACTACAAACAAGTGGGAATAAATGATGATAGATATTATAGAAAAGATGAATGATGCTCAGCAGTAGAAATCTGGTTGTAGGTTATCTTCCGCAGTTAAAATGCCGTCTGCAAACAATTGTTATGGTGAATGTTTTTTTTTATTCCTCAGACAAGTTTCATCCTTAAGGTGTGCGGCATGATCAGTGTAGGTATGGTGATAATCTTCACTTGGTGATCTTCAATAATAACAAACGGCAAAACAATTTCATTGGTAAAAAATAGAGACCTAATTTTAGGAACTGTATATTGGGGAGATGTGTTTATATGATACTCATATCGGAGGGAATGAAAAATTATCTGTAAATACGTATTGTCTTTGTCCACCCTTTACACAATACGATTTAATTTTTATCTATCCATATTTGATAGCATAAGAAGATTGTTCAACGATAGCATAAATGATCTCCGAAATCAGATTTGCAACGTTTCACAGGTTGCATTTTGTACGCCTAGAACTGTCCGTATTTATTCTATGCTCAAGTCCTCCTTTGTAATTGTAAGTTAGAGATCGAGTGCACGATACTGGCCTGGCTAAGTCCTAGTTTCCTGTGATCATTAAGGAGTTCCCTCTGGCAGTTCTGAGCTATGGAATCCTCCGGAATTTGAGAAGGTCCTGACAGAGAAGTTCTCTGCCGTACCTCTCGGCACAGATCCTGTGGCGGTACCAGGGATAGCAGTAACTAAACCAATGGCGAAACTCCTATGGGTTTTGAAGCAGGCAAAGAAAATACTCAACTGCACTGCTAGAAAGGCTTTCTGGAATAAATTATGGTCTTGATCACTCAAAGGGAAACACAAGTTCAAAAATGTGGTCATAAGATGGTATCGGTCGGTATTTATCGACATGAAAATATTGCAGCGTTGGGAAAATTAAAAATATTAAAATATTGTTCATTTCATTATTTAAAGTGCTCTATCAGATGTTCTAGCATAAAGATCGCTCGTAAGCGTTGCCATCTGTTTGTGAACTATCCAAACGACAATCTCTGGAATTATTATAAAATCCTTCAAAAATCATGACCAGAACGTCCGGTACACCAGGTACCAGAACTGAATCCAGAGCTCTATTTACCCCATCATGGTGGAACTAATAAATAACTTTTGAAAAATAAAACGTAGGCGCTTAAATACTGCAATAGAGAATACAACTTAGATACCGAGATTGGTCTCGGGTTAGGACACCTAAACTGCTGAAAAGCAGAAATAACAGAGTTAAAGTGGCAATACAGGGTGATTCACGAAGATATGCAAATATTTTAATATGTTATTCTACAAGTAAAACTAAAGAAAAACGCTCATATAAACATAGGTCCGCAAATGTTAAATTACGGGGTTACGGCTAATAAAAGATTTTGCCTGAAATTTAGCAACCTCGCTGATATGAAGCCATCGTAAAACTGTACGAGGTAAAGCACGATTTCCATTTATTTTGTTGTTATTGATCTGGTGAATGTAATAAAACAAGTCCCAGACGTGTATCTGCAGTAGTTTTCCAGAAATTCGCGAGAAGAAATAATTTGGGAAAATTAGTAATTTAATAACTACTTGGCCCAATTTTTTTTTTAAATTACAGACGATTGCACAAAGATTATTTACTATTTATTTTATTAGCATACTTGTATAATCTCTGGAATTTCTGTAAAACTACTTCAGATACACGCCTGGGAGCTGTTTTATTACTTTTGCCAGATCAATAACAACAAAATAAATGGAAATCGTGCTTTACTGTAACCTCGTAGTTTTGCGATGGCTTCACATTAGCGAGGTTGCTAAATTTCAGGCAAAATCTTTTATTAGCCGTAACTAAACATTTGCGGATCTATGTTTATATGAACGTTTTTCTTTAGTTTTTGTAGAATAACGTACTAAAATATTTGCTTATCTTCCTGAATCACCCTGTATATTTAAGCTAAATAGTTTCGTAACATGATACTAGTAGTCTTATTTTGTCAAAATCGAAAGTGGCATGTGTGTGTGTGTTAAAGATTATATTAATACATTGTTCATTAAAAAAAAAAAAAAACCATCAATGGGTACTTTTATATTTTCCCATTTTTACTTCAGAAAACATTATGTTCCTCTTAGTGCAGATAAACGTAGAGAATTTTACGGTCTTAGTAATATAGGGTATGTAACTGAAAAAGACAAAATATTCCGTTTGGAGGAGACTTCTTGGAGAAACGTCGCTTGCAAAATCTACCAGCCTCAGTACATGAAACTGAAACGCGAGGTCTATGCTGCGAAGCCTGATTGGCGCTAACTGACTCGGCGCACCTTCTCAATGACCTCAATGAGATCAAATGGACCACTGCGGGCCCAGTATTCACTTGGAACGTATGTAAGCCTTTCTTTCATAGCAGTGTATTGTCAGGTAGTGCAGCGTCCATCCCTACACGCAGAACAAGCTTCGGTTGTCGTTACCGACAGCGTTAATCAAACTCCGCTTTCTTAGCCACTTGCTTTACCTTCCTTTACCTTCTGAGCTAAAACAACATACAAGCAAAAAAAAAAAAAATAATTCTTCCGGTTCTTACAGAGAGAGCGAGCCATTAAAGCGTCATAGTCATCATTTTTCATTATACGCCGTTATATCAATCTACTGTTTGCTGCGTTGTCGATATCAGATATTTATGCCTGCTAGTTGAGTTAACTCTAACGATCAGGATGGAAGACCTGGACTTGATTTTTTTTTTTAAAAGTGATATTTCAATGTATTATTCTGTGTTGGTATACTATCTTTATTCCCTGTGTACAGTAGAAAGATATTTTTCCAAGTTAATCTCGTAAACAAATGAAAATTATTAAAACATAAACCACACTTCGCTATATTATTGAGGATTGCACCGAGTCTTAGTCTTATTTATAAAAACTACTTGGACAAAATTATTCATACAACTAATTTTCGTTAATAACTAGCTTTTAAGCCAGTCAAAAATGACAGGTTTAACGCAAATTTCAGTCTCATAAGTGAAATAATTTTGTATCAGCTAAAATATCTCATTCCCATCTGCTGCAAAGATGAATGCTAATATTTCTTCATTAAAATGAAACACTTTATAACATGCGCAGTAATAGAATCACTCTATCGCATAAACGTGATTACATATTTCTTTTCCTAGTAAACAGCGATTGGAGAATATTATGAAACCATTTATATAAGTACATAAATAAACATTAAGCAATAACGGATACCATTTCAAAAGTAAGGTTCTTAGGTGATGAGTCGGAACCTTTTAAAATTGGCTCAGGAGTTCGACAAGGAGATGGACTATCACCCCTTTTAATCAATCTTTTTCTGGACAAAGTAATCAAAACCAGGGTGAAAGAAGTAAAAGGAATAACCATTGGCAGGCTACTCAGAAATAAACGTCACTTGCGATGTTTGGCATTTGCAGATGATCTAGCAATTCTCTCCAACAACAGGCAAGAGGCAGTCTACGAACTTAAAAAATGGAAGAAATTGCAGCTAAATGTGGTCTCCAAATCTCATATGCTAAAACCCAATATATGGAAGGATCTTCACGGTACCAAGGTGGACAACCCTTAAAAATGTGATTTTGCAATATCTCTCAAGTAGCTAAATTCAGATTTCTAGGAGAAATTATTCAACCTGCAGGATTAAATCGTAAATCAAACAAGGAGAGAATAACTAAATAACAAAAAGCATACAGAATCACCTGGAAACAGATACAACAAATATCAAGTTAAGACACTATAACATTGTAGTCAAACCGGAGACATTATACGCATCAGAAACTTTGATTATTGGAGGCAGATCATTGATTAAAGATATTGAAAAGCAAGAAAGGAAAATTTTAAGAAAAATCTTTGGCCCAGTTTGTACCGGAGGAATTTGGATGAAAAGGAAATCAAATGAACTATATCAGCATTCGGAAAAAAATTCAGACACATTCAGGAAAAGACGAATTAAATTCTATGGCCATATGAGAATGAGTAATAACATACTAACAAAAAGAATTATAAACCTAGCCATTTCAATGAAAATTAAAAACTACTGGCTAATTGAAATTTAAAAGGATCTCCGGGAAATAGGAATAACAGACAACATCATACAGGACAGACGCCGATTTAGTAGCATGGTTAATAACCAACCACCAGTTTTCCAACAGCCAGTGTATTAGAAGAAGGAACACTTGGACGGAAGAACGAAGGAAAGAGCACAGAAAAAGGATGGAGAGGTTTTGGGAACAGAGAAAAAACACATCTGCTAGATAAGTTCACTCGCGTTCCTGAGTTGGACACAACGATGGAAAAAGAAGAAACAATAAGCAATAAATAAACAAAATATTTATACTTATATTCATACACATATGCATAGAAAAAGTAACGAGTAAGACGAACTAACACAAAACGATGTATTGAATGCTCGCTTTTTATCATGAGCTTAAATGACAGCGTACAAAATCGTAGCTGTGTTGCCACGAATATGTTCATAGTTATCTAATATCCCAGCAGCTTTCATCAGAGTATCGTTGGCGTGTAACTCGTGCCTGTAACGCGTAACGGTAACAGAATACTTCTGGCCGAGCCCAAAGAAGTTTTTATAGGTAGAAATCGCTTTGTTGAAAACCAGGATATTTTTTTCTCTTTTCATCCACTGTTTCCTACATTCGCACGTGTTTGCACACATAACTCATATGAATCACTAATATGTGATAGGAGGAGGGTGAAGAGGGTCATGGGAGTGTACAAGGCGTATATTGGTGATGAGACGTGGAAAGATATTGTTATATGAATTAAAAGTAATGCATGGAAGGGAAAAGATGACCATGACCACAAGCTGGCACTCGATTTCAGGCACAAGGGTGTAGGAAGATTCTGTTCTTTAGGTAAGGGTGTCAGGAACTGGAATAAGTTACCAAGGGAAATGATAAATAATTTACCAAAAATGTTGAAAAAATTTAAAGTTGAAATTTGTGGAGGGCAAATGTAGGTGGGTGCAGGAAAGGGGGAAGATGGGTGTGTAGGGAAATTGCCACCGGAGCCTGTGCTCCATTGCAATTTTAATTAAATATTAATACCAAGTGGGAGAGACACCAGAGATAAAACCAGTTTTGTGAGATCTGGAACGATTGTTCTAATGGTATAATAGTAACGTTGCCACCTGTATCAGAAACGTGCAACTTACGTTGTGTTTGATAACTGTATTTTTTTTGTGTGTGAAATGAACAGTTTATAAGCGGAGGTTGACTACCGTCCCTGCATTTGCCTAGGGGACTGCTGTAAAGCGTCTAACAAGCGTAATAAGGACGGCCTGTGCGGGCAGACCAGGACCCGAACCTGGTCCCGTTGAACCTCCTCGACCCAGTGGGTGTCGCATTAACGCGAGTAGCAACACTGGCGGAGCAGGATATTCCATTATAAACAGCAAGTTATTTTGTTTGTTTATTATCCGCAATAGTATCGCGACCCTTTCACTTCGTTATGAGACAGCCGCATTGCCTGCTGAAGAACAAAACACTTCAGGCCTGGTGGGTGAGCGGTAACGTTCAAACACCATGGATCCTATGTGCTATCTCTTTTTCGTTTACGTAATTCTTGAGCTTCTTTTATTTTTATTGTTTTCGCGTATAGCAGACAAAGATAACTTATTCTTTCCACAATGTTGATCCATTCTCAATTGTCTAGGAATACCTAGCTGCTATTTATATTCGATTGCAGGTGTAAACTGGTTCCTTTTTAGTGCCACCACCCACAGACAGCGCGCAAACAGGCTGATCTTTTCGTACTTCCAGAGACGTGCGCTACTAAGTGTCGGTTTTACAAAGTTTTTTGTGATCAGTGCCGGAAAAAACCCACAGAGTTTCCACGAGAAATGCATGGCCATTTCCTACCAGCTTGTTATAAGTAATCTTCTCCCAATTTTATATATATACATTCCTCACACACAAACAAAGAAAATATGTTATGTGGACATCTGTCCGGAAACGCTTACTTTCCATGTTAGAGCTCATTTTAGTTTCGTTAGTATGTTAGTACGCTCTCCTGACCTCAACCCTCTTGACTTCCATTTATGGGGGCATTTGAAAGCCCTAGTCTACGCAACCCCGGTACCAAATGTAGAGACTCTTCGTGCTCGTATTGTGGACGGCTGTGATACAATACGCCATTCTCCAGGGCTGCATCAGCGCATCAGGGATTCCATGCGACGGAGGGTGGATGCATGTATCCTCGCTAACGGAGGACATTTTGAACATTTCCTGTAACAAAGTGTTTGAAGTCACGCTGGTACGTTCTGTTTCTGAGTGTTTCCATTCCATGTTTAATGTGATTTGAAGAGAAGTAATAAAATGAGCTCTAACATGGAAAGTAAGCGTTTCCGGACACATGTCCACATAACATATTTTCTTTATTTGTGTGTGAGGAATATTTCCTGAAAGTTTGGCCGTACCTTTTTGTAACACCCTGTATATATAATCAGTTACAAGTCCAATACAGGTTGAATATTGTTATGTCGGTTCTCCGGATGGAACCTTGTCAGTTTATTGAACGTTTCATCCATCATTTTATGGCTTACATCATAGGACCATCACGCCCCGGATCGTTGCCGCCTATAATAATTAGGAAGAAAAATTAATGACGCGGTTCCACCCGGACAGAGGTTGAATATTGCTGACTGGCCGCATTATGCCGAACGATAGTCAGAAAGCTAACCCCGCTCCGCTGCAGAAATGTTGGCAGGTTTCAGCGTTTCCCGGCTCTGTATGGCGAAACACGATAATTTCTTGGCACGGGCATCCTCTGAGGACTTCCGTTCGTGACTCCACTCGCCGAGATTTTCCTTCACTATCGATCTGGCAGTCGAGACCACTCTCCACTCCACATTGCCTGTTGAACATTTATTGCTCCGTCCTATCTAATCGCTACTTTGCCGACTGCGCCTGCCACGGATTTATCGTATTGTGTATTGTTTACGTGCTTTGTATATGTGAAGCCTATTAAGAAATGTGTTGTGCATTTCGTCAAGCGTGGTGGGTTAGCAGTAATGCTGTGGCTTCGCATTCGAGAGGACGCGGTTTCGAATCCCAGTCCGGCCATCAAGATTTCGGTTTCCATGGATTCCGGTAATGACTCTAGGGGAATACCGGGATGGTTCCTTCAAAACGCCTTTGCCAAATTCCTTTCCGTTCCTTGCATCGCGTCCTTTTCCGCCCCTAATGACCACGACGTCAAAAAGACGTAAAGTCATAAACCAAACCGAGTCCCTATTTTTGCTTATAGCTTACGACTCGTCAATGTCGATGTCATCAAGGAACAGGAAGAAATTCGGCCATGGGCTTTTTGAAGGAATCGTCCCAGCATTCGCCCGAAATGAATTGGGGGAAATCATAGAAAACCCAAATCTGGTTGGTAGGAAGGGGATTCGAAACTGCGTCCTTTCGAATGCGTGATGAGAAAATACTAAGAAGAGAAAAGAATGGCTGTAAGGTTTATTGGAACAAAGGTTCCAATGGAATTATCGTCCGCTTCTTTAAGAAAAATTGAAATAATACAACAAAAAAATTGAATTTTTTTATTTGTAAATGAAGGATTTACCACCTCTAAATAACCGACACAGTGTGCTGGGCAAGCGGTAAGACTCTGGCCGCGCATTTTGGTGGACGCAGGTTCGAATCCTCTTCCGGCCATGCAGCATTTGATTTTCAATTGTTTCCCGAAATCACTCCAGAAGAATGCCTGGATGGTTCCGTCAAAAAGTCATGCGTAATTTCAATCCCATTACCTGCTTCCAATCCTTTCCTGGCTCTAATGACTTCGACGTCGACTAGGCGTAAAGCCATTAGAATAAAAATTTATATTACCTAATAACTTGCATTATTATTTATTTATTTCTCTGGCTCCAATCTTTATCTTCCTCTTAGTTGTCCTCTCCTACTGCGTCCTCCGGCAAGAAACCTATCAATCCCTTATCTCCGATAACTGTCAGTCTCCAATATACTTGTTCGTTGTCTGACGATACAATCATTGTAAATGTATTATTCGACAGTATCAGTCGAAATAAGTCTAATGAAACTAATTATTAATTATTTTCGTGGAAGCTTGAGGTCCATTATTGCAGAATATTGAAACATACTAATAAACTTGGGGCGAACAGAACGGTAACTTAAAGCAAATACGGACAAATAGGTTGCACATGAGTGCGGTGGATTTGAAAAATAATCATAGAAATATATTATTAGACCATAATCTATCTATTGGTAATGAAGAGAACTATGTGCGAAACACTATTGTACTCACAGATGTATCTTAAATTAAAACCAAATTATTTAACAAAATATTTTTACATTTTGCTTGCGAGTAATTAAACTACATAGCTAAGTTCCTTTTTTGTTTCGTTTTTTATCAATGTTTCGATTGATTGGCAAGACACTGTTCTTCACTTAATTCTTTTTCTGCCAAATTCTTCATGTTGGTAAATTTATTCCACCTCGCTTCAGGAATGACTAACTGGCTGAAATTTTTTATTTTGTCAGTATACCACAATTTAGACGAAGTAGCGTATCTTATATACGAGCTGCCGTTTCTTTGCAATTACATTTAATATTTTGTCCTTTTGCCTCTACGTCACACTGCCACAGATTTTCTTTGTATTCAGCCCACGTAATAAAATATGGTATACGTATTCTGAGAATCTGCATTTAAGCCCATTTGATCCAGAGTCTTAGTACAATATTACGTGCTCAAAGTAATAAGTATGTGAGATCTGTCAATGTAGGAAGACGGATTTTCTCTACCTGCATGGATGAAATTTTACGATCACAATTGATATTTCCTTTGCCTCTACATAGCCCTGTTTCTCGTGCCTGAGTATCGCGACCCAAGAGGTTCGTTACAGTACTCACAAGCTGGAACCAATTTTCACGGTCTTCCATTTTCCTCACTACAAGTCACCAATGAGAATGAGTGACACCACAAGTAAGATCTACCCATTTTTATTTTATTTTTTATTCCAGTGCGTCCCCGTAATGTTTTGCGATTAACTTTTCCTTGCACTACCAGATTTTACTGTTTGTTGTCATTCTTCCTCATTAATTACACAGTCGTTAGTTCGTGTGGTTGTCGATGCTATTGAAGGCATACTCTGTCACTTTCCTAACTCATCAATACCATTTTTGTGGTTAGTCTTCACTACCCAATATTCACAGCCGTACGGGAAGAAGGGGAGCAAGTGAGTGAACAAGTTGTTTTTCGTGTCGATGGATGTTGCCTCTGTCTTGACATATCTTTCCATACAAGAATACCCTCTTGGCAAGAACACAGTTGGATTTATCTGCAGACTATCAGTACAGTCATATAGATTCACAGCCCCGAAGATATTCTGTTTAAGACGACTGTTAAAACAGATCCCAGGGTGTTTGGGAAACGTCATGTCATTACGTTCGCAGTGTTTCAGTTGATCAGTAATCAAGCACCACCATTTCATTGTAAGACCTCAATGAAGGCACATTCCAGCATATTAGAATCGTTATTATGCTTCGGGGAATGCTGTATGTATGCATTTCTGCCCTCAACATCGTGTTTTCGCCTAGGGATAAAACGATACCACTGAGGTATCGATACTTTTACTCGATACAGTATCGGTCCTAAAGCATCGATACTTATTCGGTATCCATTGAAAAGTATCGATACTTACTCGTATCGATTGATTTTTCGTAGTGAAATTTGGAATAAATAAAAAACCTGTATGTAATAAGTATTGATAGTCTTTATTGATGTAAAAATATATATTTATTTGACGAAAGATATTTATTACATTTTCACCTTACTGATCGTTACAGGACTAATACCGACGAGGACAAAATAAAACTAATTTTATGAAAAAAGTTGGTTTTTGTAGTGCTCCCCAAAAATATTTGTTTTCTAAGTGTTTGCCTGTTAGACGATTTCTGGATGTAGTCATCGTTGGGCCAGCTGTGGAAAAAAAAAGCCTTTCACAGAGTACAGAGGTACCATCAATGTTTAAATAAATTCGCACTTGTTTGTATAAGCATGGAAATACTTTTTTAATTCTTCCCATTCCTCTACTGGGTTGGCTTTTAAAGCGCAGACTCGATTAGCCAAATAAATAAAAACTTCATCGGCTTTTGAGTTAGCACGGCGCCGCTTTTGGCCAACAGCAAGTTGTTTGTGGTGTAACCAAAAATCAAAATCTTCGTGGGTTGCTTCTTCAGATCCACTGGTTGACATTGTAGGATCTTCTTTAATAATATTATTTAATTTTTGTATCGCCCTCCCACATGCACTTTCATCTTGAAAATGGATGTTTTTGAAACGCGGGTCTAAAATTGTTCCCAAAGCTGCAAGGGTGTTAAATTAAATGAGATCAAATCTTTTTTTTTACATTCAGCCATTAGGTTTGTTTGCAACTGAGTGACACATTCATTGATGATGAGAATTTTGTTAGCTGCGACGTCAGACAATTAATCATGGGTATGATTTTGGATAAGGTAACATAATTCTGGCCTGAAGATTCTCTTGTGACAAATTCGAATGGTTGTAACAAGGAGAGTACCTGTTTCAATGTTTCAATTTCTTGTCCAGTCACCAATTCTGGACTATCTGTAGCATCGAGTAAAAGCTTAATAGAAATTTTCGATATATCTAAAATTCAATCAATCATATAATATAGTGAATTCCAACGTGTCTTAACGTCAAGATTAAATTTTTTAGTACATCCCTCAAGAACTCCACTATTGATCTGTATTTTTCGGCAGAGAGTTTTATTTTTTTCTTTCGGCCGGGCATAGACAAACAAATTTACCAACAACACAAACTTAGAAAAAGAATTTGTTGGAAAAAATGCAATAATGACAACCAAAAAACATTCTTTACAGTGTAGATGAGCGTTAATGCATCTATTAAAGTGTTAAAAGAAATCATG
Organism: Vandiemenella viatica; assembly: GCA_031002005.1. Taxonomy (NCBI): domain Eukaryota; kingdom Metazoa; phylum Arthropoda; class Insecta; order Orthoptera; family Morabidae; genus Vandiemenella; species Vandiemenella viatica. Next base: position 236,531,809 of record CM061919.1, on the reverse strand, counting down.
ATATTCGTGATATTGGTATACAAACCGATACGAGTACTTTTGACCGATACCTACTTGATACTTATTTTTAAAGTATCGATACAAAAAGTACTTGGTATCGGAAGGAATGTATCGAGTAAGTACTTGTATTTACTGGTATCGTTTTATCCCTATTTTCGCCCGTCAGGGCACGAGACTTGTCGCTTATAGTACATGTATGGAATAAGCTGGGAAGATGGCTTCAGCTACAAGCGAGGCTGGAAGAGCGGCCTGGTTGCTCAGTGGTTACTGGGGATCGAAAGGTCCCCGGTTCGAATCCCTGTCTCGGCGGGGATTTTTAAATGCCCTTAACCCGACCCTCACCTCTGGCACAGCTTGCTGTGTAATGTTAAGTACCTCAGAACACTTCCGTGGTTTGGATTTAACGTTAAGCTGTAGGTCCCACATATCGGGAAGAACTACCGGGTTAGGTTAAGGCGTCTACTACAGGGTCGGAATGCACGACGAATAAAAACACTGTCATCAGTCCATAATAACGACCACACGAAATTATTATTTAAGGGGCTGGAGTGGCAGTTACACAACCTTTGGCATGACCGACCTCAATAATACGTTTGTTGTGTCTATTACAACATTCCATAGTTTATCGCCTCATGTATCTGCATTAGGTGTAGTGTAACAAGGTATTAAAGGTACTGTCCCAAAAAATCTCTCATTTGAAATTATTGTTATATCACTGTTATCTCTGCCGTGTTTCATTGCATCTCTCATTTGAAATTATTGATGTATCACTGTTATGTTTGCCGTGTTTCATTGCATTTCTACGTTTCCCTCCAGCAGTGATAATTTTTATGGTAATCAGAGTATTTCATTGAAGCATTTCACGAGTCAGACTAATTAACAGTTTTCCGTGTTGTTTCGTAATTTGCCTCTGTATCAGCTTCTGCCAACTACCTATAAAGCTATTAATGACCTTCTCCTCGGATTTCAGTTCGACGCTAACTAACTCTCATTTAAAAAAAGTTAAAAGCGTTATTTTGTCTCTCATCGCTAATTCGCATACTAACGCTAAGCATTTAGGTGGATGTTGAGACGAAACGACTAGTGTCAATACGGTACGATCCGGTTATGATAATCCACTAATTAGTTGCTGTGTTTAAAACTGACAATAACTACATTATACATAGGGGTTGTATTTATTGTTAACTTTACTGTTATGACTTTCAGCCTTGCGATGTAAGAGTTCGGTATAGCTTGTTGTGAATCACTGTGAATCAATCGTAGATCACTAAATGGATTTTAATTCTTTCCGTCTTCCTAACAAATTTGATTAGACAAACAGGCCACAAGAGGTTAAAAAACGATTCTGCACTAACTTTAAGAGGTTTTATGTTTCCGTATTAGTTATATATACCAAGCGTGAAGGGTCAGCGGTTAACGCTCTGGCCTCGGATTCGGGAGAACGCCGGTTCAAATCCCCATCCAGGCATCCAGATCTGGGTTTTCCATGGTTTCTCCAAATCACTACAGGCGAATGGCGGGATGCTTCCTTCAAAATTCCATGGCTGAATTCCTTTCCGTTCCTTGTCCCCAGTCGCATATCGCCTCTAATAATCTCGATGTCGACGAGGCGTAAAGCCATGAGTATATATATATAAAAAATATATACATACATGCTGTAGATATTATTGTTGATTAGCATTCTTCCATAACTAGTTTTATTATTATGTTTCCTTAGAATTTTTGAAGCCAATAGGCTTATCAGATAACCTCGGGGTGTTCTAAGAGTAAAATGAATATGAATTTCATGTATGATGGCAAGGTTCAGGTAGGGCAGGATATGTTACATGACTACCTATCAGACACCACGTGACCAAATCCAGCCCGCTGCCTCCCTCTACTCTCCTGGAAGTTGAAAACCTCAACGCAGAAGATTCTTGTGCCGAGTTGACTTTAGATCGTCACCAGGGTTGGACGTGTTATACAATTTTGACATAAAAATTGGCGAAGGATAGTAGGGGGAAAGGAAGCCTACTAAGGAAAAAGTAAATTAGAGTGCCTTAGAAACGATTTTTTTTGTATCTATTTTTCAATTTAGATTTTGCTATGCCGAATCCATAGACTATGTAACACAAAACAAAAGCGGACACGTCAATGGAGATAAAAAAATAAAAACAAAATTGACTCAAATGGTTCTCATTACCCGGTCAACTGGGTTATGGGAGCCCTCCATAGGATAATGGGAACCCTCCATAGGATAATGGGAGCCCCCCATAGGATAATGGGAGCCCCCATAGGATTATGGGAGCCCCCCATAGTATAATTGGAGCCATAGTCAAATTGGTCCATAATACTGACAGAACTTTAGTGTTTTTGAAAAAATTAAATACAATTCGTTCCTCTCTTATGGATTTAGAAATTAATCATTTACTTTTTGTACATTACAAATACATTATTGTTTCATAATACAAAATTTACAAATCAAGGACATTTCTTCATCACAAGCTGCACAGTCCACGTGTGCTAAATTTTTACACACTTCACAAGACATGAGAGTGTCATTTGGTTCCACTTCTGTGAAGCAAACCAAAAAAAGAATTTTTGTGCAGGAACCATTACTTTCATCGCTAATTGAAATCGATGTAGATTTTCACAAGCGGCTAGTAGCCCTGGATCTCAAATTAGATGGTCTACCCCTCCTTACATTCACTATTGCTTTCCTTTTTTTACAGCAAAAAAAGCGGATCATTTCTTTAGTTTTTCTTTTTCTTCATAGAGTTTTATTAAAGCTGAAGCAGTCAAAATATCCGAATGCTGCTTTTATGAGCATTTTTGGGCGGTTGGTGATGTAATTTTGGCATAGGGGGACTTATGGGCTAATCAGAGCTAAGCTCCAATTTCCTCTTACTCATAGCACTCATTACCCCACATGATGACGCTTTTGTTAAAAAGTAAGAAAATCTATAATATAATGTTTCCCTACCGTTTTACATAGTGCCCGTTAAACTAAACTAATCACGGAACCGTTACAATACATTACGATAATTTTATAAGCAATATAGCAAATTCACTTGCTTGAGATAATAGCTGCAAAAATTACAGTCGGACATGATGTCATCTGTTGGGAAAGTTAAAGTGTTTCAGCCACCGCTTTCAATAAGGAAGAATGATGCCCTTAAGGGAGCCTTCAACGAAACTCGCACTTTTCTAGCACGCGACATTCATATTATTCAGGATAGGCTCCTATTACCCTTAGGTTCCCATTCTTCTGTTCCTCCCTATACATTTTCTAGTTCTTATGAGACAGACATTACTTGCTGGGAAATAATAAAGAATATTTCTTTCCATTACAGAATGATCCGTCACAAAATAGAGAAGTCGAAATAGAAATGAGTGAGTAGCCTCACTCGACATCTCTTGAAGCATCCAATGGCAAGCCGTAGTTAAAAGAAGTGGTGTCCTTGTCGGATAGCGGTAAGGTTCGGTATTCGGGAGAATGCGGGTTCAAATCCCCGTCCAACCATTCACATTTCTGTTTTCCAAGATGTCGTGAAATCATTCAATCGGAATGCAGAGATAGTTCCTTCAAAAGGGCATGCTGGGATTTCTTCTCTCCCAGGCCTGTCCCTTTTCTAATGTCCTCTAAAGTCATAAGAGAAAAAGGAAATCTCAGCCGGTAGCGAGGGTTGGGAAGACCTGGAACACCGAAGGCGTTGCTCTCGACAGAAGCTAATTGAAAAACTCATGACTGACATATTTCGTAATGACAGCAAACAAATATTACTTCCAGCAACATGCACATCTAGGAATGACCAAGAAAATAATATAAGAGGAATCAGATCTAGAACCGATTCTTTTCTGAATTCATTTTTTCTACGAGCGATTAGAGAATGGAATAGAAAAGATTTACCGGTCGCGTAAACTTAAAATCGGACAGGAGTAGCTTTCGATAAAGCTCTCCGGCCATCCTGATCTGGGTTTTCCATGGTTTCCCAAGACCACTCCACGTGAATGCTGGGATGGTTCCTCACTATAGCCCATGGGTGCCTCCTGTCATATCCCGTATATCTGTTCCAAACTATTACCCTTTCGGATATGTGCAATGCACCCTCCACCACACACTTTTAGTGAATCGCGGAGTAATAATAATAATAATAATAATAATAATAAATATTCACTTACATACGTTTACCTGGTTCTAAGAACATAGCGCTGTGGCAATACCACTGACATCATCTGAGTACTGCAGTGTTTTCTAAGTGAGGGAAGCGGCTAATTGATGATACGGTTCTGACCATAAAAAAAGAAACAAAGATTTAAAATTATTGCGAATCATAATTCACTAATAAATCACACGGCATATTTCTTTACTGGATAAGATCAATGGAAAATAAATTTTCAACGCAAATCAATCTTTTGATCATGAAGTTAAATAATTTATTTAAATTAAAAATTAAAATTACGAAAGAAATAAATTGTTTAAGTTCGGTTGTCGGTATGCCAAACGAGAGTGTTCCCCATCGGTTCTTCCCATCCGAATAAAACTCTGTAAACCTGTTCTTGCCAAGGCGTCACAGTTATTCCCCCTATTGGAGCAGTGGGTACGTAGCCGTCGTCTACTCATAGGCTTCCCCTCATGGAAATTAAAAACAATATTGTCAGCGGGCGTTGTCATTCGCCTACTTCCCGCTAGAGCTCGTTCCACTCGCCACTTTAATATGAAATCGTACAAAACACATTGCTGGTCGCCCGCCCCAAGCTAACGGTGGATGCCAATTCGGCACTCTCCAAAAAATCTTATAGTGTTTCCGAAAGCGAACTTCGAGTGCATTATGATGGGCAATATTTCGACCAGACATTTCTCTCGCAAGCTAGTTATTACTCCAACACTCGTCAGTATTACTAAAAACACGTGCAAGATCACTTTGATCTGTCACCGTGTTGGACAGGCTTCACTGACATTCTGTACCTTACATTTAACCCCAGGATCTTATTCACGCTTTTAATAAATGTATAAATGTTGATTAAGTGTCATAATTACACATTCTAAACGGTCTCGTGAATCAAGCCACTGGTTAATGCGTCTGTCTGTGATGGGCAGAGGTACTTAAATCCAACTTTAAGCAACATCGCAGAGAGAGTGTAGGTAGTTGTGATATCGCTGGATTGGAAGGAGTGGGAGCTTCCAGAGAGAGCTACAACGGGCTTGCTCGGGAGGAAGCATACGGGTGGTCGTGTCAGCGCATGCTACCCGGGAGTGTCTTGAAGAACTAGTGCAACTGCTGTCGTCTCGTTTTCTCCGTGTTTGACTCGTGTCGACCATGATCGTAAAAGTGTCTGATGCTGGAAGACCACAGCAGGATTATTTGTGGAAGCTGTGTACGACACAAGATTTTAATCAAGCGGAACTCGTTTGTGTTGTGTTGACTACCCACTACTCATTTTTCTATCATCAGATCATCAGAACCTGCATCTTCAGAGAAGAATCAGCGTAATTATTTTGTTTCATGACATCCTCTAGCGCGAATACAATCAATAGCTTGTGGACTGAGTTTTTAATCAAATAAGACTACTATATTATCATTTGCGTTAATCCCACCTATTTGTTACGCGCTTAAGAGTAATGTTTTCAGAATTGCGGCCGTACCCACTAAAAGTGTTAACAACTAGATGACCCGTGCAGAAATTTCGCTAAGACGATGAATAGTAAGGTTGTTGGTTTGAAATAGGATGAAAGAAGAGTCGCCTCACTTGTATCATTTTTTGTTTTTTTGTTTAGTGTAATAGGTATGCAACAAATCACCGCCAATGATGCAGTATCTCTGAGATACGTGCTGCTGCTATTTAGTGCGTTGGCTCTGAACTGTCTCATACGCGCGACTCTCAAAGTTATTACTTTTGTCCCTTAAAAGTCAAATTCCGAAAAATTTCATCCTTAATTTATAATGCTATTTGAGTGGGGACGTCAATCTTTTAAATGATATCAAGGAAGATAACTGGCTCGTAAAAAAAAACACACATTATGCAAATACTGATACTTTTGGCCTTTAAGGATCAATATGATGTGACCAAAGTGGAGACGTTAATTCTTTAAATTATACCTCATTCACCTACATCGGTTAAATATCAAGGGAGATAAATGGCTCCTGACACAAAAACGCGTTGTAGAAATACTGATACTCTTGCCCATTAAGGTTTGAATTCCAAAAATTCTTTTCTTAATATATGATATCACCAAAGGGGTGATCTTAATCTTTAAAATGATACTTGATTTAACGATTTCAGTTAGGTATACAGGGAGATAAATGGCTCGTGATACAAAAAATAGCATTTTAGAAATATTGACATTTTTTCCCTTTAGGGATCAATTTGAAAATTACTTTCTTAAAATATTATGTGACCAAGGGTATACCTTAATCTTTAAAATGATACCTTATTTATCGATGTGCGTTAGGTACGAATGGAGATATTGGCTTGTGACAAAGAGACAACTTTTAGAAATAATATATATATATATGATACGAGTGTAGAAATGAAATAAGAACCAGCAAAGCCGAATGTATGGCTTGTGTCCATAACAGTACTTTCATACTTAGTTATTTATTTGTTAAATAATTATTTTACAAGGTCCCAGATGGAACTTTTATTGGCCATTAAAATTGACCTTCAGGAAAAACTTCACTTCGTTCATGTGAAATACGCTAGGATGCTGCTTGTGAGTTCACTTTACCCGGTAGGATTACCGGGTGACGACAGACGCGGTCTGTGAAGCTGTCACCAGCTACTCTGCAGCCAACAATGCTTTCACTTTGTTCCATAACCTGCGGTGCCAGATTCACGTTTGTCCGGGAAGGTATGTGTTCGTATGAGGGCTGATGTGTAGGCAGTATTAGGACTACGTGGTGCTGTAGACGAGGGTCCTCAGCCTGTGTGACACACACAGTGTGTGTGTGTATGTGTGTAGCCTGCGCAGAGCCGCAGCGCTAAGAGTCTTAGGGAAAGTTAATGAGGCTGGGCGGACTAAATTTTGTTGGACAGACCGCGCGTGGCTGCACGCGAGCGAGTCGCCTGACGGTTTTTAATGTCCGCAGCCAAGTTGTGCGCCATCATGCAACCTCGGAAACAACTCCCAGAGACGTCACCAGGGCGCACTCGCGGTGGTAACTCAACGTCGAGTGACTTCAAGTGACGGCGATTGAAATGAAATCCACGATACCTGTAGACCAGTGTTTTTCAACCTGAGGGTCACGAACCTCAGGGGGTCGCCAAGCCCTGCTCTGGGGTCCGCGATCGCAAGCCAGATAAATGTATTACAATACAATCAAAATGCAAATTTTTTAGTTAGAAGGCTGTGCCTGTTTATTTTTTAATGATTTGTCGAATCGTGACTGCATTTTTTTAGACAGAAATAAACATAATTTTCTAATTGGAGCCTATTTCTCTTCTTTCTACCATGTTTCAGGTAACTGTCGTCATAACGTATTTTTTTTTGTTTTGATTTGCTTCCTCCACTGCCACTTGTAACAGACGTGGAGGGTTCAGCAGGTCTTTTGAGAACTACATTTTTCCCTCGCTCGCAGCGAAGCTAGTCCGCACTCGCTGGCGTACTTGGACAACTGATTGCAGTGAACGAAAACAAACTATTCGTTTGTGGCTGCCGATCCCATTTTCTTGCCTCCAATACCGCCACCGCGAAAAAAAAATCACTGTCCGGCCTCGGTAGCGTAGGGGCTAGAGTGCTAGCCACACGTACCGATGGTCGCCGGTTCGAGTCCGTCCGAGGGCATGGGTGTTTACTGCAAGTGTTGTGTGTGTGTACATGTCGTGTCCGTCCTGTGGTGTCCAGAGTTACTTGCAAAAAAATATGAAGAAACTGACAACACTGGATTATCTGAAATCACACTTGAGCTGGCTGTATGGTCTAAGAGGTGCCAAATGCCTTTTAATTTAAAAAAATTAAATACCTATTTTTTTTAAAATAACTGACATAATTTTATTACTGACATTGGAGGTCGCCAAATTGTTTTTACTTGTAAAGGGGTCGCGTATTCAAAAAGGTTGGAAAAAAAACTGCTCTGGACGAAGGGAGCTGACGCGTTGGTCTCGCTTTATTGAAATCGACGTTTCGAGTGTAGTTTATAATAAGCCTTTAGAATAAAGCCACTTCTGCGCGGTTGAACAGCTGATGCATACACATGGGTATTACAAATCATTCAGTGGAGTATGCTGTGTGGCGTTTTTAAGAATGGAAGAAACGTAGCTGAGAAATTAGTTTCTTACGCGTAGTTGATGTAACAGTCTTGAAACAATTTCCATGCAGTGTTGTTATAGACCATTTTTCCGCAGTTGCTCAGTAAATTAAATGATAAAATGACGCCAATGCAACTGTTTTTGTACCTTTATTGCCGTACGCGTTTCGCCTCTCGCCGAGGCATCATCGGCGACGAATCTATTTTAAAATTAGCATTGAGTTTGCAAACTTATTATATGATGTTTGACGTAATTGTAAATTGAAACATTTTCTGATTATTTACAACTCAGTATTTACATTAGAGGTTTTCAGGTTCGTAACCAGGCATCTCTGCTTTTTTCTCCAGAGCATGTTTCCGCTAAAGCAGCAGCCACGACAAAGGGGTTGATCGAAAGTATAGAGAAAGTACAGAGAAGAGCCGCTCGATTCGTGACCGCTTGCTACAGTCCTTATGAAAGCGTCACAGAACTGATTAGTAGACTAGGCTGGGAGTCTCTGGTAGATAGACGACGCACGTTTCGTATAAACTTATTGGTAAACATGCGTACTCCCACTTTCACTCACGAGTGTAGTGAAATACTTCGTCCACCAACCTATTCGAGCCGGAATGACAGGATAGATAAGATTAGAGAAATAAGGTGCCGCAATGATTCTTATATGAATTCTTTTTTCCCTCGTACCATTAGGGATTGGAATGCACAACAAAGAGATTAGCTTTGGTGCTGAGCACCCTCTGCCACCCACAATTTTGTGAATTGCAGTGTATATATGTAGATGTCTAGATGTAGATCCATTACTGCGCTCGGTTCTTTCGTGTCTAAACGCAGAATCGCGACCTCCCTCCCCCCTTCCCACCCCCCTCGTTGACCTCAGCTAAGTTTGTTGTGATATGAGTTGCGCTGCTAGTTGTAATGCAACGGGATTACTAAGGAGGAAGTCGTGGACCGTTTTGACGGAAATTTAATATTAAATAAAAATTAATAAAGAACGCAAAAGAGAGAATTATAGAGAACATAAATATACAGAATTAAGAATAAATTATTTAAGGTATTTCGGAATATTTAGAGAGTGAGCGAACATATAAATGTCATTAATACGCATAGCTACACATGTTTGGAAGGAAATTACAGACAGCGGCCATTTGTCAGACCCGCCGTAGGAGACGCTGTGATGTCAGGATGTAGACAGACTGGCGCCTACGACTGGACAGGGGCACAGGAGCGTAGCTATTGGGGGGATAGGCGGTGCCGTGCACCGGGAACCCCAAGCGCAGCGCAGCTCGGGGGGGGGGGGGGTCAAGCTCTAGTTCAGCGGAGAGGGTCCCCTTAAAGAGCTGCCAAGCGAACCTCATGAGATTTGGTAGAGCTAAAAAAAATGGACTGAGGTCCCAAAATATTTTTTGCACCGGGGCACTTGTAAACCTAGCTAGACCACTGCCGGTTTGGACTGCAGCGGTCAACCGTAGTAAACAAAATTTGATCCTTTGACAGAGAGGGGTAGGGTAGCGTCCCTGGTTTTTGTATGTGAAAGCCCATGTGGCAGAGAGGCTATACCAGAACTCCCTAGAGCAGTAGTTCCCAAATGGCGTGTCCGCGGAACGCTGGGGTTCAGTGGAAAGGTCAAAAGGGTTCCGTGTTCCGTCCGAGAATTAAATAAAATGTTCCTTTAAAAGAGTCATAACAACTCCGTGAGAAGGGTATCATGATTTTGCTTCCGTTTCTGATGACTTACCGATGCGAGACTGTTTTTTCAGCTTACGCTTATAAAAATGTGGATCTGCCAAAAAAATGTATGATCAATTGGGGTTCCGCGGCCAAAAGGAAATTGGGAGCTGCTGCCCTAGAGCCTTGAGGTAAGGGTGGTACCGACTGTTACAGTTTCGTTGATCACGAAAGTGACGGTTGGTGGTGGCTGAAACTGCCGTTGTCTGAGAGAGGTGAAAAAGCCTCCTCGATTTAAGCGCTCTCTCACTGTGTGGCCAGAAGCAGATTAGGGAAGTCGCAGACATCATATTAATGTTGTGTAAAAGATTCATACTGTCATTTAGAAATCATGTAACAGATAAGTAAACAAGGGATCAATTACCGGGGGAGGTTACTTAGTGCTGAACCAGTCGTGAACGTTGTCAAAACCGTAAGTCAGTGGCCGATCCCTGCTTTTTCTCTACGTCGACTCGATAATCCGCCGCGAGTTCTATGCACTTCTCCTTAGAAACATATGCGACATTTTCCAAGTCATTTCTGAATGTTTGTTTTCAATATTTTCAGCTACTGAATTATATTGTTTGTTTTCGACGATCAACGTGACAAGTACACAACGCTGTTGTTTTATAGGTAATCAACGTCATAAGCAGCAGATTTTTTAAAAGTTATACTGTCAAATATTTGCAACAGTTAACTATTGGTTTTAAACTGGAGTGGAAAGTATGGTAAAGGTGACCATTACGCCACTCTCTTTCACCCTGCCGTAATGAAATAACTTGGATATTACGCAAAACATTGGAATTCTAACTCCAGTCATCTGATTGTCGATGGTTGACTTGCTACCTTTTTAATGATCAAACATGCAATCACCGTTTTTTTTTTTTTTCGAAATGCGTACAAATGTCTGCCGACAGCAAAGAACGTTACGTAGACAAACGAAAGGATAACGAACTGAATTTTTGAGAATTACTTCAACCAGTTTCTTTTTTATCGACGTAATTCTCGAGAGTCAAACGAAGATTTTGGTGCCGCTATATACAGCTCTGCAGTGATTCACCGACAAAAGAGCGAATAGTATCTTTGTGTGACTTATGGAAGGAGTGCTACGGTGTGTCGAGTAGTTTGAAACATCGCGGAATAACAAGTGGGTCGTCCTCCTGGGGTTCTGAGGACAAGACAGATGCTGGCTGCGATAAACTTTGTCGATATAACATCACAACATCCGACGTGACAGCCGTACTCCCGCCGTGAAGGTGTACAGAATGCTGCTGTATAGCCACTTCCCTTTTGACTACATTCATCCTCCTCCTTTTATTCATCTTCTTCGATGAACGCCTTGCCCGTATTCGGGCGTAGGCGGTTACCACGGGAGTGGTGGGGGGAGGAGGTTACCCCTCCAAGAGAACATATGGGATGATGAACTGGGCCGGTTTTCCGTTCGTTACCTTTGTGAGATCATTCGTAATTTTTGTTATAAGTACGGACGACGGTGTGTGTTCATTGTAGACTAAGCAGTCTTGTGGCTCTGCGGTGAAGGTGTCTGACTGGAGATGGAAAGCTCCCCGGTTCCAATCCCTATCTCGGTGGGGATTTTCAGAGGTTCTTAACCCGACCTTAATTTTTGTCGGCGCATGCTGTGCTGTACTAAGTACGTTAGGATTCCGTTATTCAAATTCCACGTTAAACTGTAGATTCCCCGTACCGTGTAGGACTACTGGGGTAGGTCAAGGCGCCTACAATAGGGGCGGAATGCGCAACCAATAGAAACCCTGTCACCAGGTCATTACGTCCACAGGGAATTATTATTATTATTATTATTGTAGAGTGTTGTTTGTGTTATGGTTGAGAGATGGATTATAACTGGTGCCGGCGCATGGAGGCCTACTCCTCCGAAAGACACCGTTTGGCCACCAAAGATCAACGACTCCCTCCGACGGACGTGCCACCATCAACACTGTTGCACGCCCTCACTCTATACGCAATGCGATGGAGTTTGGGATTTAACCCAGGAGTCTGGAATGCAGGCTGGTGTTTAGGAATTGTACATCACCTCCTCTCCTGTACTGCAGACCAAGTCCTGATGATGATAACTTCTTCTCCCACCAGGATTCAAACCAGATAAGGGGGCATCCATAAATTACGTGAGGTGAAATAGGGGAAGGGGGGGTCCGGCCAGATCTCACGAAATCTCACCAGGGGGGAGGGGGGTCCAGAAATCCGGAAAAACACCTCACGTAATTTGTGGATGCCCCCTAACCCCGTGTCAGCGCCGCAGCCAACTGATCCAACAAGTCGGGTCCTTCCTTTTCAGTATGTCAAAAATGCAAGTTAGCAGAACACGATGGCACAGCGAAAAATTCCGTTAAATCAATTTGTAGTTTTACTGGTCGGCATGTTGCAGGAAGTCATTAAGCTGGAGTGGAAAAGAAGAAATTAGTCTTATTTGATAGAGCCGTCCTAAACACTGTTGCTTTGGGTGTTGGAATCGTAGTGAAAGACGCGGTCCAGACTGATTTGTTCCTGTCTCTTTTTCTTACGGAGTCTCGAGGGTGACCAATTAACGTTGTGGTCTGGCATTCGGGAGGATACGGGTTCGACCAATGGACCATTGGCCAATCTAATTTCAATTTTCCAGGTTTCCTGAAATTACCATAGGTGAATGGTTCCTTCAAATCGTCAGAACTGAATTCCTACCCACTCGCGGCCCTAATCAGTCGTAGAGCCCTATATATATTTTAGTACAGAACGTCATATTGTTTCACAATTTGAAATTTGTGAATGAAATTAACAACAACCATCATAAAAAAAAGAAACGGCAGATCACGGCAAACAAATAAATTCTTACGAGTATTCTTTGCCAATATGTCTGTATTAAATTTGTATTAATTTTGTATTAAAGTCGGTACCGGATCATATTCGAACTCATTACATACCGTCTGTTGTTTTCATACTTAAATTTTGGCTGTCCTTTTATTTAAAAAAAAAAAAAAAAAAAAAAATCACTTCTCGCAGCTGTGTACAATGGTAAAAATTTGCGTAATATATGACATTATTCTGTTCCCAATATGAACAAAAGATATTGTAGTCTTAACAATAGGCGCCGTAGAATATAGTTTTACATTATTTTTTGATAATAGCTTATAGTAGCGGTTTCAGATCTTTAAAAGAAATAACTGTCTATTCTAAAGGATATTTCGCCTCCAAAAGATAGGAAATATAATTTTGAAAACCGTGGAAACAAAAGATCTATACATATTAACCAACATTGATTCCTCCGTTGACCAACCACTTTTTAGTTCCTTATTATACCAGTAGTTGGTATTTCAGTTTCAATTCTTTAAAAAAAATCGCATATATTTATTTTGATTTTACGCGTTGTTTATCTTTCTACTGATTTAGGTATTGTGTGCTATTTACAATTCATCGTCTTATGTTAAATTCATCATTCCTTTATATCTCAAACAAAGTATTCTTTATACCATTGCACGAAATATCCACATTCTACAATAAGCCGTTTTAAGGATCATGCTATGATTCTAGGAGGCGACTTCAATCGGCCTTATATTGACTCGCGTAATCACGTTCACATCACAGGTAACAGGGATAAGGCAGCTTCTGAAGTAATTCTCGAGTTGTTGTCAGATAATCATCTCGAGCAGCTAGTTCATGAACCTACGAGGTGTCATAACGGTACCGAAAACATTTTAGACTTGCTGGTTACCAACAGGCCAGAATTATTCACCAACATTTCAACGACCACAGGAATAAGCGATCGAAAACGGTAATTGCGACTATCAAATTAATGACCAAGCGAAAAAGGAAAAAAGGGGAGGATTGTATACAAATTCAGTAAGGCCTCAAAGGAGTGCTTCAGAACCTACCTGAGGAATAATTACCATAACTTCAAGTCAACAAAGGACACCGTTGAAGAGATGTGGCATCGTTTTATACATATAGTCAGGGAAGGCATGGAAATACATATACCAAATCGTACAATAAAGGGAGAGGATGATCCACCGTGGTACACATGCGAAGTCAAAAGATTACTCAAAAAACAAAGGAAAATACACGCACGCTCAAGAAGGAAGGGGTGTCGCAGCAATTTAGAAACCTTAGCTGATTTAAGAGGACGTATTAAGAATGTAATGCGCGAGGCCTTTAACGATTTTCACTCCAACTCTCTCTCTAATAGTCTCACAGAAAACCCAAAGAAATTTTGGTCGTATGTACGAAAAGTTAATTGTACCAACAGCAATATTCCAGCACTAATACGTGAAGGTTCCGAGGTTAATGAAAGCCGCGATAAAGCTAACGTACTAAATACTGTATTCAAAAATTCATTTACAAATGAACATAAGGATAGTATTCCCGTTTTCCCACGCCGTGGCGAGTCGGTGATGGAATCATTACGAATAGATACTGCAGGTATCGTTAAGCAATTAGAGCTCCTGAAGTGGGGGAAAGCACCGGGCCCGGATGGAATTCCAGTAAGAGTATTTTCAGAGTATGCGGTGGAAATTGGGCCATTTCTGTCTGATATATTCAGTAAATCATTAGAAGAGCGAAAAGTACCTTCAGACTGGAAAATCGCGCAAGTAACTCCGATTTTCAAAAAAGGTGATCGAAGTGATCCTGGCAACTATCGTCCCATGTCTATAACATCTGTTTGTAGTAGAGTTATGGAGCATATTATATGCTCGAACATTATGAATTTTCTAGATGATAATAATTTGCTTACAACAAATCAACACGGGTTTCGGAAGAAAATATCATGTGAAACACAGCTGGCCCTATTTACACACGACGTAATGTAACTTATCGATGCAGGTTCACAAGTAGATGCAATTTTTCTAGATTTCCAGAAAGCCTTAGACTCTGTGCCACACAACCGCCTTTTAGCGAAGCTACGAGCGTACGGTATATCGGATCAGCTTTGTGAATGGATAAAGGATTTTCTAACTGGTCGGTCGCAGTATGTTGTCGTTGAAGGAGAAAGTTCTTCTAATCTAGATGTTAGATCGGGTGTACCTCAAGGAAGTGTAATTGGACCACTTCTTTTCTTAATTTTTATAAACGATCTCGGAGACAAAGTGAAAAGCCTTTTTAGATTGTTTGCTGATGATGCGGTTATTTACAGGGAAGTAAGAAATTTGGCCGATTGCTTAGAAATTCAGCGCGATCTGGATGTTATTTTGGCTTGGTGCGCTGAGTGGCAACTTACTCTAAATTGTAAAAAGTGCAAGACAATGAGCATAACTAACAAAAAGAATCCAATTGTTCAGAAATACGAGTTAAACAATACAGTTATTGATATGGTCGATTCTATGAAATATTTGGGAGTAATATACAAAGGAACATGAAATGGGACATACACATTAATTCGTTAGTAGGTAGAGCTAATTCTAGGCTGCGATTCATAGGTCGAATCTTGAAAAATTGTAATGAACAAACAAAGGAGATAGCGTACAAATCTCTTGTGCGTCCACATTTGGACTATTGTTGTTCCATTTGGGATCCGTTTCGTAAGGGGTTGATCGAAAGTATAGAGAAAGTACAGAGAAGAACCGCTCGATTCGTGACCGCTTGCTACAGTCCTTATGAAAGCGTCACAGAACTGATTAGTAGATTAGGTTGGGAGTCTCTGGTAGATAGACGACACACGTTTCGTTTAAACTTATTGGTAAACATGCGTACTCCCACTTTCACTTTTGAGTGTAGTGAAATACTTCTTCCACCAACCTATTTGAGTCGGAAGGACAGGAAAGATAAAATTAGAGAAATAAGGTGCCGGACTGATTCTTATATGAATTCTTTTTTCCCTCGTACCATTAGGGATTGGAATGCACAGCAAAGAGATTAGCTTTGGTGCTGAGCACCTTCTGCCACCCACAATGTAGATGTAGAAGTCTTAGCGATGTAGACAATGCTGATTCGCCTCCTGTTTCACATCCTCTTTTATAATTTTTACAACATTCGTCACAGGTCCCGGTGGCAATGGTAACTTGGCTCAGACTCCACAGATATTGTCCCGGTCTAACAGAAATTCCATATTATTACCTTCACAGAAAAGTTACACCTGATAGATTTCGGGTTTCTAAATTACATGGGTTTCTGGTTTAGTAGCAAACTTTACAGATTTTGTTTGGTGATTTTATTTAAAAAATGTTCGCTTGGTTTCGTATCAAAGTATCTAATACAACAGTCCCAGAACCTTCTGCTATATCATCTAATATTAGCTTTAATTGCGGTCCAGGTGGCATTCAATGCGATAATTAACGTGGCGTTGATGAAATCAGCTTAAATTATTAAAAAAACTAAGTTCATCACTTGTTAGAGACGATGGAGCTAATATCGTGTATTCAAATACAACCCGGTGATACACCCGTGACGACTTCATTGCAACCATACGCCTGGAAAGACTCCGTTCTTACATACATTCCTAGTGTCTTTTAATGCAAATAGGACTGTCAATTGTCTTTCTAGTCCAAGCTGCATTCCAACCTAACCACAAAGTCCGCTAATATTTCCGCTCGAAAATCAAAGCTTCTGCCACACGCGCATTCAGAGTATGGAGGGCATTTATTAAACTCCGGGGAGAAACTAAAGCAGACTTTTTTCTGAGACTCCCGAGGTCACGTAGACGTAAATTTCTCGTGGACAGGAGACCGCTGCTCGGAAGAGCACTACAAAATATTGGCTATCAGTGTTTCGTGGAAGACCGAGTGGAATAGCTCCCAAGAATTCCTCTGTACGTTGTTTTCACACTAAATTAAAATCGGTGTTCCGACATATCTGCTTCTCCGCTTTCCACAAAACGGTGAATCCTGAAACAATGTTTCATGCTGCTGTTCCAAGTAATTGTAGCTGCCCAAAGAAAATTTACTGCAGGTGACTTCGGCTGCTATGTTTCACAAACCAACTCTTTTGTTCTACGATTTCCCTTTTAAAGTTGTGCACACTCTCATGCCCTACTGATAACTGGCGCACAACCGAACACCACAAATACAGCAGATGATATACGAAATTGGAAATTGATTTGTTACGAAAGAAAACATATTTTACTAAACCAATCGTTTTCAAAATAAATCTGCAATAAAAACGATAACATCACATGACTTTGTCTGTGTCAAAGCCCTGACAGGTTTTCACTAAATGCCTGCTCCGTTGGCTTGTGAGCTATCCTGGTATTGGTAGCCAAATGTGTGCTATCCTGACATTAGTCGCCAAATGTGCGCTACCAGTTATCCTGCAAATGGTCGGCCAATTGCTAGCTAACGACTCCGTTAGTGGAAGATGGGGTGTTATTTAGACGAGAACGGCCCAATCCTCTTCTCTCAACACATGCAAGCTGTTAGCTCTGACAGATTTAATTACGATTTTCTGGCATATATCTGCAAAACAAATTGAAGTATTATTACAACGTCTAAAACAGAAAGATTCACTGTTCTGGTAGAAATACTACTGAATTTAATCAACAGCGTTCATTGAAATAATTTTTAAAACACTTGTGTTTCATTCGAACAAGTTTCGCTGGAAGATTGAGTTGGAGAACGGCTCCAAAACGTCGCTTCAGACTGACGCGAGGCCGAGAACTTTTAGTACAAGTTTCAAATACATTTTAGCTTGTGTACAGAGCACGAACTCGCGCCATACAACCTTCTCCAAGCGGCGTGACACACACACTGCTCCGCGTCCTGCTGTGCTACAATGCAGGCGCCCAATCAAATATCGCAGCCCGCACAGCTGTGCTGGCCAGCATCAAAGATTGTTACTTAGATATAACAACGTATGCTACCACGATTACTAAACAAACTACAGTCTGTGAAAACCCAACCATATTAAAAACCAAGTTACAAACACATATTCAGAAACTTATAATTAATAAATTCAATATTAATAAATTAACAGTAAAAATGAATGGAGGATTAGAGATACACTGTGATGGTTCAGGCGCATGATGCGGGGATAGCTGGTTCGAGTTCTGATAGTCAAAGAAATTTTCCTCAACAGGATTTGGTCAACAGGGTGCGAGAGATAGTGGTGCACAGTTCACAATCACCACAGTCCTGGGTTAAATCTGATGCCGCTCCACAGTGCGTATAGAGGGAGAGCATACGGCACTCTTAATAGTGATTCGTTCGTCGGATGGGGACGTCAAGCCTGGCGCCTTTTTTTTTGTCTTTCGAAAGCGTAGACTTGAATGGACCGGCACCAGGTACCATCCTCATCCTTCTGCTTCCCTCACTTCATGAACATAGACAAGACTCTGTTTTGAACATAAACAGTGTCACAGACATCCATATTTACAATAACGGAATACACTCTGGGGAAGGCAACAGGAGACCACTACCCGGAATCGGGCATGACATCATAAGAAGAAGAATGACTAAATTGTAAACGAAAATAAAAAACTTTAATGAAATGTGCTGTCACATTTAGGCCTTCCTTTTCTGTCTCTTTATCTCGTGACAGAACTGACTTCATTTCTTATAACACATTTGTAGAAGCATTTTGGGTCCTTCGTGATAGACGGCTTTGAAACTGTTTCATAAACGTTCGGTTGTGAAATAAGAGCGTGAAAAGAGCAGCTAAAATTTAATCGCACCAAACATTTGAGCAGATTCTAATATGACCGATTTGGCAATCATCTTGCAACTGAACAAAGTTCTTTTATAGCATAACCAAAACAGTTATCATTAGGGTACGGATCTTTAGGACAAGTCATATTTTTTTCCTGCTTTCTTTTTTATCTGAAATGCTGAGTTAACACTGATTCAACGTTTCTGATTGTATTTAAATGTATTTTATATAGCATATAAATGCATATTCAGACCATTTTCCTAGTTTTCGATAATTTCGATAATATTTATGGTCATATGGTCATATTTTGAGGAAAATTCTGGTAGTTTTTTAATAGTACCGGGAATTCACTAGTTATAGATGAGAACAAATTAACATAATTATTCACAGAACTGTACTTCTGCTTTACAGAGTGGGGGGTGGGGGACAGCTAATTTTCACTATGGTCAGATTTCACCAGAATTAAGGTTATACATAACTGTGACTCTATAATACATAATTTTCCGCTCGCCTTTTAATATCGACAATGCAGCAGAAGCATGCATGTGTCGATCAGCGTCAATCAATATCTCAACGAATTATCCTCAGTCATCGTTAAACCTGCATTGGATCAGTGAATAGACCTATCGCCATGCCGAAGATAAAATATTCTGAAAGTGCAAAGTTACGTAAGGGAATTTAGAAAGGAGTATTTTAGTACAGATGAAAGAGTTCTGTTCTGTAAATTATCTGAAATTAAAGTGACTTCACCAAAACGATCTAAAATTTAATTTCCCAATGGTGCAGCGAGTGCACGGAAGAAAATTATGCTGTCGACATGAAAGCGACATTACTAGATAAAATAAAACATGTGTAATTGAGCATGTTATGATGTACAGTAAATTTAAATGTTTGGTCATATTTTGTCATTTTTAGGTCATATTTACCCATTTTTAAGGTCATATTTGCTGCATATTTCTATATTTTTTTGGTCATACAGATCCGAACCCTAGTTATCATAACAACTATGGAATAAAGGGAAAACCACTAAATGTTGATTCTGATATTATGTTTTTCCACAATTGTCGCAAAAATGCTCATTGAAACTGAAAATGTTAATCACTGCGTCAAACCGAAATTCAGTCTCTCCAATTCTTGCGAGCCCGTCACTCAAGTTGCTTTTGGCAGCGTGGTTAAGTATATTTTTTACGGATAATTCACGTACACCAAACCTTCCTTTTCGTTCTCAAATCATCGTGTAAATTGGACAGTAGTTTCTGTTAAAGGCCGCAATCAGAGATCGGATTAACTTCAAAGAATGGTAAATTTTATTGTTGGTGGTTGGCAACTCGTCATAGCGCTCACGCATCTGCCACTGAGCAATAAACAAGCAGTTTATACGTGGGCTGTAGTAAAGCGGGAAGCGGAATATAACATTGAATTACACCGCGCGACGCGGCGTCTGCGAAGTTTCATGTTCGTGCGCGGCGCCGGAGCATAAACAACTTGCCCGACGAGTCTCTCTTCCAGCCATTACAAAACACTCTGATCGTCTGAGTAGCCCGGAATTTTTACTGGATACACTTCCCACTTTGCTCGATTAGAAAGAGTATACAGACAGGAAGGATACATATCTTCAAATTTTGATGGTATTTTTGTCTGTTGCTATAAAGTATTGACACAAGGACAACACGGACAAGACATTCACAGACACAACACTAAACACCCATGCTCTCGGCCGGACTCGAACCGGCGACCTTCGGTACGCGGAGCTAGCACTCTAGCCCCTACGCTACCGAGGCCGGCTTGTCGAAGTTGATAGGCTCTTCGTTGTAACGAATTATTAAGTACAGTGTTATTAGGGATTATTAGGGACCAAGTGTTCTCACGGTCTGTGTGAATCTTGGCGGTGCGGCATATCAAACAGTCAGGTATAGGTGAGTCAACAAAGCGTCCAGAGTTTCACGTCCGGTGGGTGACTAAAACGTTCTACCTGACTTGGACATTCAGTGGATTTATTGCCGACCATAAATAACTAAGGCCCGCTTTCTATTTGGTCACGTTTCGGAAAAGACCCGTGAACTGGTGCTGGCGACCGAAAATGTACCTTAGTGCCGTTTCCTAATGAAGAGGCGCTTTCTGAGAGTGGTGGGAGACGATCCAGCCAATAGAAAAGCTGCCAACAATTTATTAACGTTTTGATATTTTTTTGGTTTGTTCTGTGAGCCAATCAGATACTGCTACTTTGGCGGGTGGCGCGGTAATTCGCCAAGGGCCGGACGACACATTGCCGTGAGAGGGAACAGAGTCTTGCTCGGAGGAGAAGAACGGAGGAAGAGACTCTCTGGTAGAGATCCTCATCTGATCAAGCAACAAGTAACCTGCACTGCTCTGGGCGGCAAAGAGGGCTCGCATCTGGACAGGCCAGGTCACCAGCGGGGGAACAACAGCAGACCCCCGTGACGCCATTCATGCGTGGGCCCTGACCTCGACAGCAGTGGCGCAACGGTAAAATCTTCGTTCACGGCGAAAACTTATGCAATGGATTCCACCCTGTAATCGACGCTACAATATTTCTCTAAATGTTTAACATTAAAGACATTGAACGATATATAATTGTTTATCTATCTATCTATAAAACGAAAACCGGACATATTGATCGGATAAAAACTCGGAAACTACGGGGCAGATTTCGATAGAGTTTTCACCGTTTTAAAGCTTAGAATCTTAATTCACTTGTCTGGCATGTCTTATGTTTCAACGCTAAATAATGTAGGAGCATTAAATGAAATTCTGAATGTATGGTCAGAAATTCCACAGGAGGAATCACTAGATGCCACATACTCCGCACTAAACACACAACACAATGTCTCTGACCATAGCCTTTAATTAAAGCAATAAGATAAATTATTGTAATAACTATTTTGTACACTAAACAAAACTTTAAGTATTCTTTCTTTTAATTCAATTTTTAAAAGCCATAGCTTGAAGTATTCTTTCCTTTAATTCGGGATATCAATTTTTAAACGACATAGATAGCCGTAAAAACAACAGAGATTTTCTTTAAGCACGATCTCTGGACAATATCTCTGGCCTTCAGCATTAGTCTTCTGTTTGCAATAATATTACTCCGGATTAATTTTTGATATTTTATCTGTAGAGTTAAAGGATCTGGCGTTTCGAGCCACAAGTATATACATTCACTTCGAAATTGAATCAAATGTGAGTTTTTAAAATAATCTAGGGTTGTTCAGTAATGTAGTAATGAAATTTCTTAACCAAATTATCGAAGCTTGATGTATATGAATCTTTTCGGACGAATGAAAATAGTATCCGTGCAAATAAACTTCATCCCACCAGTTTCTTGGTAGGGGGCGGGTGTATGTAAGTTTTCTTTAATTCCGAAAAAGTTGGCGCGTGTTTTATGAAACTTTGTACAAATGTTTTGCGGGAATAAAAATAGGGTACGGTTAAATCTACGCCAACTATACCGCGCAACGCCGGGAACTCCGCTAGTATCTTAATAAAACAAACTTCATGTTTGCATAATGTCACAATGATCAAGTTTCAATAAATTGTACACCCACTTTTCAGTTCTCCTATTAATTCCAATAATATTTCATGTCGGTACTTAAAAACTCATTATTATTTTGATATTCAAACTTGATAATTTTGTTACTGTTGGAACAATATGATCCAGAATTTACTTTCCCCAGAAGGAGACGCTACATCGTTAACTAAGCAATTGGTCGTATTCAATGTAAAACAGTTCATTGTCGGTGGTCGTCAGCGGGTTTTATCTTTCCCCAAAGGTATTGATTACTACTGTTCTTGACTGAATCCAGAAGTTCTACCAAATGACAACACTGACGAATAGCTAATAAATTTTAATTTTCCATGAGCTCCTTTCCAAAGACACTAAAATAGAAACATACAATTATTCAAGTGATTAAACTCACAACCCAAAATTCTGACAACGAATGACAATTAACTTTGCTCACCATCTCTGCGTGTTTAAATAGGCGCTACAGAAATATCCAGAATAACATAAAGAAAGCCGACGGATGTTCCTCGAACGGCGGAAATGCAGCCAACAACTAAACAATCAGAATTAATACAAAATCATTCACAATCATCATGAAAACATACGGAAATGAAAATTAAAAAAATTTACAGTTATTCACATACAAAATTATGTGTACATAAACCAGAAATAACAGTTGAAAATTGTCCTCCAAACTCTTACAATTACAAACTTAATTCAGTTTTCATATATAATACAGTCCTCGAACATACTACATAGCTTATATATTGTTTCTCTCCACTGTTCATTTACACAAATTCATAAAACCCTAATTAATCAACTCCCAGCTTGCTATACATAAATCTTAGAATAAAATGTTATAAAAGAATTGGGTCTAAGGTATGTTATAAAGTGCTGCATTTAAGCGAAGCGTTTGTCGATATAAATCTTTAACTATTATTTAGTTTCGGCCCCAGCAAGACTGAGACAGGAATTGTGCCATAAATGGTAGCCTACACTTAACTGCAAAAAGTGCAAGGCAATGCGAATAAGTAATAAAAACCCATTTTCTGACGAGTACACAGTTAACAATTCAGTTGTTGACACTGTGGATTCCTTAAAGTATCTAGGCGAAACAGTACAAAGCAACATGAAATGGGATTTGCACATAACTTCCGTCGTAGGCAAAGGTAATTCTAAACTACGATTCATATGGTAGGTCGTATTTTGAGAAGTTTTAATACAAAGGAAATAGCGTACAGAACACTAGTGCGTCCGCATTTTGAATTACTGTTGTGGGATTTGGGATCCGTATTGCAAGGAATTGATTGACACGTTATAGAAAGTACAGAGGAGAGCCGCTCAATTCGTGACTAGTAGTTACAGTCCTTACGTAACTGTCACAGAGCTGATACGTGGGTTGGGCTGGGATTTTTTGGTGGACAGACGACGTCGTTTTCGTTTGAATTTGTTGGAGAACAAGCGAAAGTCTTTACTTTACGAGTGCAATGAAATACTTCTTCCGCCAACCTATTTAGCCCGCAATGACAGAAGGGATAAGATTCGAGAAATAAGATGCCATACTTTTTTTTTTAACTGCTTTACGTCTCTTAACAGCGAGGTCTTTAGAGACGGGAAAGGATGGCGGGCAAGGATGGCGGGCAAGGATGGCGGGCAAGGATGGGGGCAAGGAATGGGAAGGAATTCGGCCATGGCCTTTTGAAGGAAGCATCCCGGCATTTGCCTGGAGTGATTTGGGAAACCATGGAAAACCCAAATCTGGATGCCCGGACGGAGATTCGAACCGCCGTCCTCCCGAATGCGAGGCGAGAACGCTAACCGTTACACCACCACGCTCGGTAAGATGCCATACTGATACTTTTATGTATTGTTTCTTTCCTAGTTCTGTTCGGGATTGGAATGCACAGAATTAGGATTGGTGCTTGGCACCCTCTGCCACCCACATTATTTGTGAATTGCAGGGTATAGATGTAGATGAAAACTATTTTCCGACCGACCGTCCTTTGTCTCCTCTGTATTCTCTGCACAGCAATCTGAGTGTGCCTGGAGATCCGTTCTGGAAGTCTCTTTTTCAGTAAAAATCCTCGATATCATCGGGGATCGAAATACTGATATCAGGACCTCAGTCATTTGTTCTGCCGATTTAGATACGCAGTTAGTTTTAATATCTTTCACTTCA
Organism: Vandiemenella viatica; assembly: GCA_031002005.1. Classification (NCBI taxonomy): domain Eukaryota; kingdom Metazoa; phylum Arthropoda; class Insecta; order Orthoptera; family Morabidae; genus Vandiemenella; species Vandiemenella viatica. Next base: position 236,507,594 of record CM061919.1, on the reverse strand, counting down.
CCAAATACAGTTGTCTTAGCAAAACAGAAAATATATTATTTTTCATGTTATTATGATTTTCTCTAGATACACTAGACACACGAAGGTTAGAAGTTAGTGGAATGACAGAAAATGTTGTAAAAGAACAGAACTTTCAAAGGTTAACAGTCCCTATGTAAGGTTTGATTAACATATCCTAAGACGTAATACACCTGTTCACATCTACGGAGGAGTAGAGCCTTAGTGTGGGACGGTTAGGTGACTGTCGTGTATTCGAAAAATGGTGAACAGCTTGTGTACTCTATTGGTGTTTAGGATGCTTCTAAATGCATATGAGATGGTTCTTGAAATTAATGTGTTTATTTTCAGTAATCCTCTGAACGAACTTGACTACTGTAAAATATACAACAGCTACATAAAGCTTCCACTGTCATCGCGCATACGTTATCTTCTTCTTCAGGGTGTTATTTTTGCTAATGGCTTTACGCCTCGTCGACGTCGAGGTCATTAGAGGCTGGATGGCATTGGGGACAAGAAATGGGAAGGAATTCAATCTTGGCCTTTTTTTGAATGAAGCATTCCGGCATTCGCCTTGAGTGTTTTGGGGAAACCATGGAAATCCCAAATCTGGATGCCCGGACGGGGATTCGAAACGGCGTCCTCCCGAATGCGAGGCCAGAATGTTAACCGTTCGCCCACCACGCTCGGTCCGGGTGTTGATTACCGTGGAAATGTACGGCTCCATAAGAACTCTATTGGGAAGATTAACTTGGATGGTTTCCCATTGTCTTCCCCAGTGTGTTACCGTAGGTGTGGATGCCCTAGATGTTGTGTGTGTTCAGCACAGGGCATTGTATGAAATGACGTGAAAGGGAGAGGGTGAAACCAGGTGCCGGCCCATCCAGGCCAAATCTTCCGAAAGGCACCGTAGACAGAGTTTTGAAATATCGCCGTCTGTTTGAGAAACGTGATATACGTGTTCTGCATGATAATTGTATACCTTTCGTTGTGAAATGTATAGTGTTTGAGGGAGAGATTGGGGACTGTCCCAGCATTTGCCTGGGTGTTTATCGCGAGTAGCCACACTGGAGAGAAACTACACTTCAAGGTGAGATAAGCTTTCCATGATTTCCCTGAATCACTCTAGGCGAATACCAGGATGCAACCATTAAAAGGCCATGGCAGAACTGCTTCCCATATCTTTTCACAGTGCACTTCCTTTCGTCGGAGAAATACGCCGATGAATATAGCATCCAATAAAAAGGTAAACGCATATGGTGTTGTTGGCCGGAGATCCCGAAGGATTGTTCGGCCGCCGCGTGACAGAGTTTCGATTAGCCGCGCATGCGCCTCTGTCATGTCTGCCCTATCCCGATAATCCTACCGGGGAAAGGGGACCAACTCCTTTACGTGGAATCCGAACCACGGAGCGTCCTAGCGTGCTTCACATGAACAAAGCAAAGCTCTGTCAGACGTGAAGGTCAGTTTTAAGGTTCGTAAAGATTCCAGCTGAGACCGGGATGAGAACCGAGGACCTTCCGTTCCCCAGTCACGCGCCTTAATCAGAGCCACCACACCGCTCTACAGCATCCAGTGATGCCATATGCTAGCCTGGGGCATCACAAACCTCCATTAAAAGAAGGTGACTGTTTTTATTACGATCTTTGAAGTGAGTTTTTTTTTTTTAAATGTTCTTCTATTTGTATTTTTTTTTACCAAATAAAATTACTAAAATGCTTAAAAAAAAATGCCGCATTTACTATTAAAAATGTCATTAAGTTTCTGATCTGATTTAAGCCTGCTCCCACGCAGTAGCTGTGAAATGCTACAGGACAACTCGGGTATGGAATTACGGAAAGTGCGGCATAAATCGTTCAGGTGCCGAGCAGCTTCGGCGCGCGCTCGTTTCGCGATCGGCGATTCATGGAATGGGAAATATCGCAGGCCCCGCGCTGCTCTGCGATCCCAAACAGTTCTTCTCCACATTTCCTAAACGGGCACGCGCAGAAGCGGGCAGTTCTTGCTAGCAAATCAACATTCCAAACTCCCTACACCGTTTTTCACTCACACATCAATTTTTTTTTTTTTTTTTATGTCTAGTTATGTTTAGTGAAGGTCCGTGAGAGTAGTGGAAAATTCATTGATTGCACAAAAAACTGGCTTAGCCTTAACAGTAAATACTCTGGTTTTGAGTTTCTTTATTGTTGCAAGGCACATGTATTGACAAATATTAATGTAATCTGTTACTAATCACATTTTTTTTTTGGTTCAATAATAAGAACTGAATATAACATTAGCTTTAATTATCACTGTCACATTTGATATAACCCGTTGAGAATAAGTTTCGCAACATAATGAGTAACAAATATATAATAATCAAAGTGCTTTCACAGCTCGGCAGCCACAAAGTCTACCAAATGTGTAGTATGGCCGGCGTTTGCACATTCCAAGTTACGTTTTGATTCTAATCTAATTCCAAAAGTATATATGCTCCGATAGAAAATCACCTATTCGTCTTTCCCATTTCACTAATTTTATACCAGCTGAAAACAATGATTTGAGTTTTTTTTAAATCCGTCAATATACTGAAGTGTGGGTTTATTTGATTTTTCATTATTTATAAAAAAAGTTATTGGAAAATGCAATTTGAATATAAATAAATTCACAAGACGCCTGATATTCAGAAGGACATTGTAAGAGCTCTCAAAGCTAGAATTTAAATGGAATTGTGTTTTATGAAATATTTGTATCACGCTAGGGGTTGAGTGAATATGATTTTGTATGTTTGTCTTGCAATTTACTGTAAATCTGTGTAAATGGCCATTGTTTTATGAAAAGAAATTATGTAAATACTATTTAATATGTTTAAGGACAGAACTATACAAGAGAATTAATTAAATGTTTGTAATTGTAAGTATTAAGGTGAGCTACGATGTTTAAAGGATGATTTACTACAGTTTAAAATCGTTTATGTAGATAATTTTGTGTTTAAATATCTTTAATTTTCATTTCTGAACATTTCGTAGTGATTATAAATCATTATGCATTGATTTCAATTGTTTTTAATATTTTTTTAGTTATTTAAGTATTGTTAAGGTTCGAGAAAAATCAGTCGGAAGCCTTTGTAATATTCTAGAACTTTCAATTAAACTTATATAAACGAGTGGCAGAGACAGTGTAAACAGGTTTTGCGTTCACAGTTTCACATCGGCAAAGACACATGGTTAGAGTGTATGGCAGTATTGTCTTTGAAAGGAGTATTGAATTTAATCGCTGGAGATTGTGTTTACATATGACCTTTGTCTTTGACGTCCGATGCTTTACGAGAAATAAAAACAGTTAACATTTGAAAGTGTGTCTGGAACTAATTATTTCAGATATAATTAACTACGAGACACCTAATAACATCCCTAACAGCTCTTGTATCTGATATCAACCAATGGTCTGATATAGGTTTTTTTTTATTCTGATTTACTCACTTCTCTGGAACATCCTTTCATCTCCTTCTCCAGTGAATGCAGGGTTTTGAGATCTCTTCATATAACGTACCCAATGTGTTCTGCTAAACTGAATTTACTATCAAATGATACGTCAAAATACTTACACTTTAAGTCTTCAGCAAGCAATCCCTCCTCCTTTTAATAAGAATCCCGTGAGCTTAATAAGCTTACGCGAGTTTGTATTTTCTTTACCGTGTTGACATTCCCATTTTTAGACAACTGTACTCAAATATTGCTTCTCCTGGTTGGACTTTATATTCTGATACAAAGAGAATGATGTTAAAAAAAAATAAAAAAGATAAATAAAATAAAATAAAAAATGGCTCAACAGAAATGAAAAATATAAAAGTAAAACAAGCACTCATACGAAAACAGCAAATAAAAGAAGGCAATATCAAGACGGCAAGTACTTCTGACAAGAATCCCTTAACCTAAAGGCTAAGGGAGATTAATAGAGCTTCTACTGATTCGGTTTATTTTTTGAGCAATAAATCCGTATAAATAAAAATAAAACCATCTGCTTTTCTATCGTAAGGACTATTCAAATGGATCCCACGTTGCACACATAATACCATCTCTATCTCGAACTCCAAAGATAAATCATAAGCATCAGACAAGTTTTCCATGTTCTACTCTTAGCACTGAGCTCGGTGGGTTAGTGGTAACTCTCTGGTATGGCACCCGGGAGGACTCAGGTACGAATCCCCGCCGGGCCATCCAGATTTAGGCTTTCCATGATTTCCAGGTGAATACATGGATGGTTCCTTCAAAAAGCCATGGAACAATTCCCTCCCGTTCCTTGCCCCACTCAGTTCCCGCCTCTAATTACCACGACATCAACAAGGCAAAAAGCCATAAACAAAGAATAAAATTGTAGTAGCAGTAGTACATATGAAAAACAAAGGCGAGTTGAGATGTTTTTAGGGAGTTTACTTAATTTTAGTTGAAAAAAATAGATCCTAAACGAATTAAATATGTTGTAAAACTGATAGAGAGTTAAAAACAGCAGTGGAGCTGCTAGCAGTAATCATTGTTTACAGTGAGGGATGGAGCAACCTTCACCTGAGGGATTATCTGAGCGGTTGCTCCTCTCCGGAGCTGTAGAGCCCCTCAGTCCAGGGGCTATCGATTACACTCGAGTGGCGGGCAGAGTGCTTAAGTTACCTGCCTGCCTCTACCTCTGCCTGTCCTCTGATGCGACTTGGAGCTCGCTGACGAGGCCTATTAGGCCCCAGGCAGAGAGGCTAACAACCACACATCTTGTCACGTATTTCAAACATCGACGTCTGCGAACATTGGGGCCAACGAATGTATCAAAATATGAAGTATTTTATATTAAACTAGGAGGCCGGTGCGATAATTTCGCTGTCGCGTGGTTAAGGAGGTAGGTACAGTTATAAGGTTTCAAAAAAAAAAATTTTTTTTCTTCTGATTAAAAAAAATAGTTTTTACTTTTGACTTCATGTTGGTGAAAAAATTATTTAAATATCTTTGACAGTGTGGGAGTTATGCGTGATTAAGCGAAGTCCTGTATGATTGACAGACATTTAAATTTTACTTACTGCACTTGAAGGTAATCCAAATCTTTAACCTTAAATATCTGAAAACAGCAATTCATCAATTGATTTAAAAGTTGACTTTTTTCCAAATGCATAGATCTTTTTAAAATTAGCAGGACATGTTCTACATACTAATTACTACAGTCCCTACCATTACTGTTTATGCAGCTTTTCATAAATGGAAAATATGCTTCTATGTTTAAACAAAAAAGCGAGAATTTTAATTTCTTAAATTTTTTTATTAACAACAAATATAAAGTTAAATGTGTTATATTATTCATATAACTAATTGCCTAGGTATTAGTTTACAAGATTAAAAAAAGATTGCAGCAAAATTTCAAATATTATCCTTTCTATCATTAAAGACTTTAATGATGACATATTTTAAGTGTCAGTTTGGATGGTACATTAACATATTATTAAATAATATTTTTATTTTAAAAATCAATTTTATATATAACTATAACAGTTCAATAGACCTGCGAAATTTGAACCCCCAAATTTAAATGGATTTGGAGAAAATTAAATTTCAATTTCTACAAATATTTGTATGTGTTAGCTGTACCTAAGCGAAAGCTATTATGCGACAAACCCTTTCTGTATCCGCTTCGACAATCACCAACTGACCGGGCTGTCTGTGATCTAATGTCGAGAAATTAGGTTAAATATTGCATAGTACTTACAGTTAATTAAGAAGGCTTGCAAGAGGTACAGGTTATCTTCTGTTAGTATTGTGAAAAATATTCTGACTGAACACTTTTCATCTAGATTTATTCTTATTTGTTATTTTTATGATCAAGGTTGCTTTGAAGCAAACACACGGCGCATACAATCATTGGTTATTTATTAATAAACTTGGCAAAGTAAACACTTCAAATGAAGATCATATTTCGAAAGCACACTAAATGATGATACTAGATATGATTGCGTAATATCACCTTTAACGACAGCTTCAGATCTCACGCGAAAACTGTGCAGCCGTAAGGAGCTGGTGTGATGTCACACGAGTGTCGTGGTTTATAAGACTCGATACGTCGCTTAAGTTACGACCTGGGAAGTAGCTCTGGGCTCCTCTCAGTTGTTAATGAAGTAAAGACTTTAAGCTATTCCTTTACCCCAGAAAAGCAATTATGCGTCACCACGAATGAATAACCGAGGTTGGTAGTCCGTAGTAGGAATGATAGAAGAACTGGCCCATTTGTAGCAATTATTCATTTGTCAAGTGAAATAGGTACGTATCAAAACATACAGAGCGTGATGGGTGAGTGGTTAACGATCTGGCTTCGAATTCGGGAGGATGGCAGTTCGAATCCCCGTCCGGGAGTCCAGATTCCCCAAATCACTCCAGGCGAATGCCGGGATGCTTCCTTCAAAAGGCCATGGCCGAATTCCTTCCCGTTCCTTCTCCCCAGTCCCATCCCGGCTCTGATGACTTCAACGTCGACGAGGCGTAAAGTCATAAGAAGAAGAAAAACTTACAACGTCTTATGAAACTACTAGAAATACTAGAAAAGCTCCCTATTCTAGAAAGCACACACAATTTATCCATTTCTCTGGCCTGCGATTAAGGGGTTGTATGATTTTTTTACCTTTGCTGTAGAAGCTTTAGTTTATCGATGTTATTCTTTCCTTGAGCATCGGTATGCCTGCAGCTGAGTGTTAATCTTTTATTGGGAATCGTGCAGGCACGTGTAGTGCCTTCCTAATGCCTGGTTTTGCATTCTCTGCAGCTTGGCCAAGGAGGTGCGGGCAGCGTACCCCATTACCGGTCACGTATACTCGACGATTGGCTTGACCAAGCTGCAATAGATATTCACCACTACTTTGGGCGATAGTTTGCTTACTCTATAGAAAAGGTGGTTGGTTGTTGCAGTCGGGCTGCCGTCTTCATGCGTATTTCCTCGATGTGGCTGGACCATGTCAGGCGTTGGTCCAGTATCACACCCAGGTATTTTATTTTTGGAGACCACTCTCTTGGTTCATCATTTAGAGTGCGCTTGGGTGTCTGTGGATGTTGGGCGAGGCGCTTCCCCTGCCACCTCGTTAGCATAATTGCTGAGTCTTACTTGTATTTAAGGTGATTCACCATCTTCTGGCCCAGGAAATCGTTTGCTGGAGCACCTTCTGTAGTCTGCGAATAGCGCCTGCTTTTGATCTGTGGACAATGAAGGAAGCTGTATCGCCTGCATATAACGCAGTACGGACGGTGGTTGGTTGGTTACCACTGCTCCGTTACTATACGTCAGTTTTGTTCATCTCTACATTTTCCCAGGAGAGGATGAAGACTATCCAATCCTCGATGCGGTCATTCTGGCCTGGATACGTCGTTGCTTGCGTGAAACTGCTGAGTGTCTTGGCCTACTATCCAGTTCATCGCCTCGCGGGTTTACACATACTTTATGGATCAACTGTTTACAGTCCCTGTCGCAACTGACCTAGTTCTCTATGCTTCTCTGTAAAAATCCTATAACTTCCAATAAATCTTAATGTTTACCGAGTTCGCTGATTTAACCTATCCCGATGGGAGAAGCTCTCAGCAGCTTCCGTTTACTGCTACACTTTCACTAGTAGTTTTTCCTACTACTTGTCTCCTATATTTAGTCTGTCTTTGCTGGAAACTGCATCTCAGTCCACTGAGAAAATGAAAAGTGCTGTGGAGGCTGCGTCACGGCAGAGGGGAAGCGAGCTGTATTCTCCTTCCACTGTGGATTACTGGTGGCACCCTGCTTGCTATTAGGCCTACTGGTGCGCTCTAGAGGTGCTGCTCCGTTTGTTTTGTGCGGGCGATTAAAGATTGCTGTTCAAACACAGTACTTAGCAATATTGCGGAGGAAAAGACTAACTATGGCATAAGGCGCGACTCCAAAAAGGTTTATAATAGTGTATAAGGTGTATATTGGGGATGAGGCTTGGATAAATATCGATACATTTGATTGTAGTATAGGGAAGGGATTCTTAATTTCAGGCGTAAGGAATAAGTTTAAAAAATTTCTTTTAAACTATCGCAGTCATTGAGTGGAACAAATATCTGAGGGAAATGTTGACTAATTTACTTGAAACACTGCAAGCATCTAAAGTTAAAACTCGTAAAACGCAGAAGTTGATGGGTAGACAACGTTTTTAATGACATTCGGCTACTGAAGCCATACAACCAGTTCAATGTAATCATCATGACTCATCCAGTGTATCATTTTCTCTAGTGAACACAACAGAACGGCCTCAAAGAACATGTTACAGTACAATAGGCCAACGATCCTTGATGTCATTCAGTAATAGGTGACGTGTTGAAAGATGTAACTGAGTGTTTATGTATCGATGATATTCGGGGTATCAATTCGATCAATCGATTCGCGCGAGTCGTGCGGGGCAGCAGTATTTATTAAGATTTTGAGGGGTGTATATGCAAGTGCTGTGAAACCATGCCGCGTCGATTTTGAATTCGAATTTCGGGCTTCCGCGCCGGTAAAAGGCAATAGCAGCCGTATTCGCACAGTAGTTGTAGCCAGAGACTATCAGACTGTCAAATCAGGTGCCGGAAGCACATGTACCGTGTGTGAACTATAGTGCTAACTGCTAAGCAGACTTCTTTAAACCTGTACTTCTCACTTGGATGAACTTGCAGTCTTCGAGATATAATTGTGTTCCATTAGCATATGTTTAATTTAATAATCTTTTCGGTTGTTGGCCGGGTATAATGTGCTATCAGAACTGTATTAATAAAAGAGTGGTTAGCATTCAGAGTACAAGTGCTTTTGAATAGATGAGTTTCTTATCTCATATTTGTGGCTGGAAACTTATATATTGAACCAATGAAGATTATGCCAGCCATCCAACCGTGGCGACCGGGACTACTAAAAAATAAACGGAGTCCAGATACAAATACTTAGCTAACTAAAGATAATTAAACAGTAATTTTACAAACTTAAAAATTGTAAAATAGAATTGTGGGTAAATTATCACCAGGACGCACATTCATGTTAAATTAAATTCAGTATTCTCTAGAGTAGCGAGCTCAAGTGATTCCGAGTTACATCAACTAAAGCATCAAAACTCATTGCATATACTGTCTTTTATCTCTGAATGCTAGCTGCAAGCTAAGGTGTCTATGTAAACCTCCAAGTATTCATTTCGCATAGATTAGCCACTCGCCGTCACAAAAAAACGTTTCATTGCTTTGTGTAAGTATCAGTAATTTGCGGCAAGCGAACATATAAACAGTTATTCCAAGGGACGTATAAACTACATAAACCGTGAAAAACAAGTTTAGGTAACTGTATTGGGTTAGAAACGTGAGCCTCGAGCAATCAAATTTCAGCTGAACAATACATACGCAGAACTAACAGTAATTATGACGCACAGATTGGAAATCAGTGTATTAGCAGTATTAAAATGCTGAAGGTAATTACCGGCGACAGACATTTGCTTCAAATTCAGAAAATTCCCGCCAAATGAAAAGTAATTGACCTAGCGTGGCGGCTTCGCATTCGGGAGGATGCGCGTTGGCATACTCTAACAGGGGTAAGGGTTTGGTTTTTCCTAGGTTTCCACAAATCAGTCCAGGCGTATGCGGGGATGATTCTTTCAAATGGAAATGACTGAATTACTTCCCGTCCCTTTCCTTAATTCTTTCCCGCCTATAACGAACTTTACGTTGGCAATGCGTGAAGTTCTAACCATAAAAATAATAAATGATGTAACTGAGAAACTAAAGCTAATCTCAAGAATAGCTACTGATAAACATTTGTAAAATTACCATATGTTGGAAAGACAGACTTTTGATAGGATCCTTGTGGTCATGGGTATATTTTTTGTATAATAAACACAGATGGTATCAAAGCGACAGACATAGAGAAAATCTTCTGTGTGCCTATTTTATAACCATCCATAAATTCAAGAACTTTGCTGTCAATAGTTGCTACCAAACCGAGTTAAAAATTATGTTCATCTATAATAATTTAATTAATATTTCATATCCGGAGCTGTTACCAGTGAAACATAGAGCTGTTAGGGGAAATTCGAGTAGCCCCGAACACTTAAAGTTAATTGCAAATAAAAATTAAAAATAAACACTTTTCTGTTTTTATTTTAATCTTAAAATTAAACTGGGAACTTCTGTGGTCATATTAATTAGAATTTAGTAATCATAGTATTTTTTCAGCGAATTAAATTGAAAAATAACTTTCGCCTTAATTTTGGCCCCGGACATAGTAACAAATGGTGACCTAATCGTTTTTTGGCCTTATCTGAACTAAGCACTATGTTCTCCACGTATGATGCATTCGGTCTGTTTTACTTGATTTTCTTCTATGTATTCATCGCATTTATAGAGCCTTTAGCGTTTTATATTTTTGCTTCACCCTTTTTACTGCCTTTTCTTTTTTGCCCGTCCTCTCCACATTTTTTATGTGGTGAAGATGTTAAAATCTCGTCCTTTTAGATTTTTCAAGCCTTCGTTACTATACGTTTATTTGATGCCTCATATTCTATAATCTACAAAGAATTTTTTCTGGCCTCGCATTCGGGAGGACGCGGGTTTGAATCCCCGTCCAGGCACCCAGATTTGGGTTTTCCATGGTTTCCCCAAATCACTCCAAAAGAATGCCGGGATGCTTCCTTCAAAAAGGCCATGGCCGAACTCCTTCCCGTTCCTTGTCCCCCCCAGTCCCATACCACCTCTAATGACCTTCGCCGTCGACAAAAGGTAAAAAAAAAAAAAAAAAATCCAACGAATTTTGACAGCAGCGACGAAAATTTCCGCAGAAACAAACAGACACCAGTGCGAAACTCACTTGGCGCCCAGGCCGCAGCTCAGTTGAATTTATTTTTTACACTACATGAAGCATGTTCACAATAAAGTTTTACCTACGCAACGTGGTTGGTTTGTTAGAACTTTAAATGTCCGGAGTTACCCGCCGACCGGGGCTATCCAACCTTCCCCTAATTTTGTTATTCACCCCATTCACCTTCCCAGACCAATGACCGTTAAGCCTAACAGTACATATCACAGCTGTATCACCTATAGTTATCTATATTCTTTTGACACTCACGTAATCCTTTTAAATTGATTGAAAAAAGTAGTACAGCCAATCCAGGTGCATTTAAGTGAACTCGGTTGTGCTGTTAATAAATAATAAATATTCCTTGTCGTGTAAATACATACCAACCTGATGAATTCTTTCCATAATACGAAGTTCAAACTGCGAATAGAACACGTTCAACGTTGTGCCCGCCAATAAACATCAAAGAAGTTTGATTTCGTCAAGTCGTTGTTCAAATTGTGACTTGGTCTCTCAATCTACCCATACACCGTCCAACTTCAGCAACAACACAACCAAGTTGGACAACAAGTTGAAGTATGTTTGGGCAGGGGCGGATCCAGGGGGGGGGGGCTAGGGGGCTGAAGCCCCCCCCCCCAAACGTATCTAGGTCCACCCCTGACATTGTAGTTTTGAGACCTTTTTTTTAGCTCTACGGATTTGAGGTCCGAGGAGGCTATAAATACTACCTTTTCCCGATTCAAGCCCCCCCCAAAACCAAAATCCACTGAACGCAAGCCCTGTGAACCAAAATTCACTCAATCCAAGCCCCCCCCCCAAACCAAAGTCCGCTCAAGCCCCCCCCCCCCAAAACAAAATTCTGGATCCGCCCCTGTGTTTGGGGCCTTGAAGGTACGCCGGACCTAACAGGCCTGGTTAGACTTCGGGCAGGCACTCAGTTCCCCCTCCCCTTCCAACCCCCCCATCCCTCTCACGCTCCTAGGTGGCCAGTGTCCACGCGTTACTTGAAGGAAGAATAGGAGAAATAAAATAGCTCGTAGTAGCGTGCAGTCAATTAAGATATAACATGTTCCATGCTGGCCATTGTGTTTTAGCATTGTTCTCCACACACCTCGGCACTATCATTGGGATCGTTCTTCACTTCCGGTTATAAAGGTATTTTACAAAGGGAGTTAGGTGACAAAGTTTATTATAAATTTATATGCTTGTCAGAGAGATAAAACTACCGTTCAATAAAACAGCACGCAACATTCCAGGAGTCTACACGCAAATCACTGCTTCAAGTCAACAGGCTGCGTGCTACAGTATATTAAGCTCCAGTATCAATACGGCCGATAGTGAAATGGTAAAAAACAGTATTACTGAAGCTATTTCATCATGATCTTATATTGTTTTGTTACTAGTTTCATATTTATTCTATGATTTATTACTATTTTTACTTGCGAAGAAATTTATGCAACACTGGCAAAGTCCCTGCACGGCTGCTTTACGCTTTATGCACATTTTCGATTGAGACAAATTTACAAACATTATTCTCATAACTTCCCAATGTAATATAATTTAATCGCTGGCTTACTTTTGCTCAGCGTGAAAAATGTTTGAAATTAAGAGCTACTGTATACTCTAGTTCCTCTCTTTCCTTGGACATTCAGTTCATTGGTCTTCTCCTGATATTTAACCAGACTTCATCGCCAAAATACGCCTTACAAACGCCCGCCATTATCATTTTAATCGGTCCGCAGAAGAAATATTTCGTTTCTGCCAAGTGAATTTGCAAAAAGGCATATTACTTACCCACTCTCGTAGAAATTACTCCTCGCGCCAGACCCGTATACCGTTTAAGTAGTGTAAATTCCTCACACTATCACCAGTTGCAAATCTCTGTACGAGCTCTTTGAATCTTTCCGTGATCTAGTAGCATCATTCGTTGTTGTTTGATGTGGTTTCCAACCCCCTGCTTTGCTTCCCGTAAATCTAAAATAAAAAATAATAATGTAACAGCTCTGGAAAATTTATTTACATTAATGTTATTTGTTACAATTAATTGCGATGGAGGATCTGCTCTAACTGCAATTTTCCTTCATTTACATTTCACGGTTTTTTGCTTAATTCTTTCTGCGTTTGAAGTAACTTCCATCCTCTCAGTACTGACTCAGTTACTATAAAATACTAAAAGGTAATTGTTGCCCAAATATTTCGCAAGATCACTCGTTTGTCTGTCTGTGGCAATACAGTGTAACCAAATCTAGATTCCTTATATATACTACTATTGTATAATCACAGGCTATAAAACCATGAAAACTCATTACGAGACCACAGTCATACAGAAATATTACATATATACATAACAATATCTTTAAAAGGTGACTATACGGAAGCGACAATATTCTTTTATTGCATGACATATTCACGATGTGGTAATTAGAACTCGTGATAGGAATCATCGAGAAAGTATTCGAGATATTATACAATCCTCTGCAGGTAACTGGATACGTACTACAAGGCCAATAAATTAATAGACAAATAATTGAAAATGTCATTTATGACTCAAGATAGTGAAATAATTACATGTAGACTAAGAAGAGAAAATGGGATAATTGTACCACAGAATACTCGAATACTCCACGCCGCGGTGCGGAAACAACGATCGTATCTTATAGGCGAATATAATTACTCTGTTGACTTGGCTTTTATTTCTTATTAGCTGTTACCAGCGACTTTAGTACGCGTGGACTTGAGAATTTTAATGCTAGAACTGGATTCAGAAAAATGTGTCACCTAAAAGGTGTCCCAAAAATGAGTCAGGATAATATGAAGCAGAAGTCATCACCGATACCATTCTACCATCGAACATATCTCATGAAGAGAATACAATTTACAACTTGTTTATAAATAGACAAATACTAAGATGTGGTGGGGAGGGGGGGGGGAGGTTAACTGAGAGAAGCTTGTCTTTCAGCTATGTCTTGTCTTCTTACTTCAGCATGAGCATCAGATTCTTGGTTTGTAATAAATTTAGCTGTTCGTGCTACGCCTGCGAGGTATGTCAAAAAAGAAGACAAAATAATCTGTTGTAATAGTCGGGGGCGGCAAAAATCAACATTTATACTATAAAAAATGTTTTTTCTGTAAACGAAATTTGTGAAAAAACCATACACTAACAGGCTGTCAGAGAAAAACAACCTGAGGGACCGATACAACATTACAGACTTACACACGCTACCCGTCTGTTTGGCACTGTTCAGTTAGGATTCAAAATTTCATGACGAAAAATGTTATTTATCCGGAAAAAAGCATTTCATTGTCAAATTTCATCAATATCAGTATATCCGTTTAGTCGTAAAAACACAAGAAACAAACATAGAGATGGAGTTACTTGCTCATTAATAGCGTTATTAGTGTAGATCATACACAAACTAACTGCAAGAGAAACAAAGGCTAAGCGACTGGTATAAAATAAAAAATAAAAGTCGTATCGCATTGTTCAGCCGCCTACGTGACAGAGATTCGATTTGCCACATATTCCGCCTCTATCGTGGCTGGACCTACAGTTTAACGTGGAATCCGAACAACGGAGCGTCCAGGCGTGGCTCATATGATCGAAAACAACTCCTAAAAATTCCTGGGACCAGAAATTTTGAAAGCAAGCGCCTTAATCACTGAGCCACCATCCAGTTCTCCGGCATAGCGTTACAGAGACTTACACATGCTATGCGTTTTTCTATCACCGTGCAATTGTTTTTCAAAATTCCATGACCAAATATATTAGTTATACAAGAACAAGTATCCTGTTCACTTCGCAGTGGAGTATAGTACGAGGCGTATTTTTAAGTAAGTACCGTTTTGTCACCGTGGCTGCAGCGCTACGGTCGGCGTTCCGCGCATGCGCACTGGGTACCTGCATCTCTTGCCTTCGCACTGATGCCATTACAGTCTAATTCTTCCTAGTTTACGTTGTTCACTGAGTGTTTAAGATGCCTCCGATAATCGTGAGTCCCGCTGACTGTGAAGTACGGGCTGTTATAAGATTTCTTTGTGCTGAAGGCCTAAAACCGATCGAAATTCATCGTGAGATCTGTGCAGTTTACGGACAAAACATCATGAGTAATGGAATGGTGAGAAAGTGGATGAGAGCATTTAAAGATGGCCGCACAAATGTGCATGATGAACAACGGAGTGAGCGTCCTTCGGTCGTTAATGAAAGTTTGGTGCAGAAAGTGGACAATAAGGTGAGAGAAAACAGACGCTTTACGATTTCCTCCTTGTGTGATTACTTTCCTAATGTTTCTCGTAGTGTTTTGTATAGCATTGTGACCGAGCACTTGAATTACCGAAAATTGTGCTCACGTTGGGTACCGAAAATGTTAACGGATGTGCACAAAACCAAACGTTTAGGCAGTGCATTGACTTTCCTTGAGCGGTACCACAACGATGCTGATGATTTCTTAAACCAAATTGTTACGGCCAATGAGACATGGGTGGCTTACGTCACACCTGAATCAAAGCAACAGTCCATGGAATGGCGGCATTCAGATTCACCCAAAAAAGTTAAGTTCAAGCAAACAATTTCTCCCCGAAAAATCATGTACACTGTTTTTTGTGACAGAAAAGGAGTATTGCTTGTGGAATTTCTGCCTCGTAATGAGACAATCAACGCAGCAGCTTATTGTGAGACATTGAACAATCTGCGCCGTTCAATCCAGAACAAAAGACGTGGCAAGTTGAGCAAGGGCATCGTTTTGCTGCATGACAATGCCCGTCCACATGTGGCTAATCAGACCAAAGATCTCATCACATCTTTTCGACGGAAAACTCTTGATCATCCTCCGTACAGCCCTGATCTGGCACCCAGTGACTACCATCTGTTCCTGCACTTGAAGAAACACCTGGGCGGTCAGCGTCTTGAAGACGATAACGAAGTCAAAACAGTTGTGATGCAGTGGTTAACAAGTCAGGCGGCAGACTTCTAAGAGGAGGGTTTTCAAAAACTGGTACTACGTTATGACAAGTGCCTCAATATTGAAGGGAATTATGTAGAAAAGTAGAGTAAGGTACAGGCTTTCATGTAAAAATAAAATTATTGAGATATATTTGTAGGTCTTTTTTTTTAATTTCAAAACGGTACTTACTTAAAAAAAAAAAAAAACATGCCTCGTATTTTGTCAAATTTCAACAAGATTGGTTTAGGTGCTTACCCCTGAAAGCGTAACAAACAGACAGAGAGACAAAGTTACTTTCGCATTTATAATATTAGTATAGATGAAGGTTTGTCTAAGATACTAAAGCTGAAATATTGCCAAATCTGAAAATATGAATAAATTACAAGAAAAGAAAATAATTAGAATGCCGCAGTAAATGTCAACGCTGAAACTCAGTTGAGAATTTCCCTTAAAAGATCTGTATTGCATAAAATGCCAGATTTATAGATACTGAAACACGCTACGGTAGATTCTAGTATATCGGGAACTGTTAATATTATGTAGAAGTCATCATGGCACCTGTAGATCGGAAAAGCTAAGTAACTACTTCTGTTAACTGGAGAACACAAACTCCATTTGAAATAAGGAACAAAGTTTACGAAAGGAAAATTTGCCGAATTTTGGCAGGAGGTATCTATAAGTTTAGAACTTGTTTACAGTTTGATCAACTGTTGCCGTTATCTTTTTTTAACCGTTGCGCATAGAGTTCGCGACAGTCTTCTGTGAGACGCCAATAAATCGGGACCGAGAGAGACCCCTTGCGGTGCCTTGTTCGCTTATCTAAACTTGCACGGAGAGGGGAGGCGAAGCGATACGCCGAACTGGGGCACAAATAGCTGGTGTAACGCGGCAATTAGAGGCCAGACCACACAAAAAGGCCTTATCTGGGAAAAAAACAAGCATTCACACGACGTCACAAACGCTGCTCTGTTTACGAACTGGATTATACGAGTTGAACATTTCATAGTAGGTGTTTAAACCATCGATAATGAGCCATTATTATTGCTTGGATGGCGTTTAAATGCAACGTAGTTTTCGCAGCTTTGTAGCTGGATATTTTCTTTAAACGATGACAATGTTTCGACAACGTCACCGATCGTAGTGGGTGAACGGTTAATGTTCTGGCCTCGTATTCGGGAGGACGTCAGTTCGAATCCTCGTCCGCGCATCCAGATTTGGGTTTTCCATGGTTTCCCCAAATCACTCCAGGCGAATGCCGGGATGCTTCCTTCAAAAGGCCGTGGCCAAATTACTTTCCGTTCCGTGTCCCCAATACCGTCCCGCCTCTAATCACCTCGACGTCGACGAGGCGTAAAGCCATAAATAAAAAAAAGTTGACAACGTCCTCTGTTGAAGACAGCAGAAAACATTATTGAAACGTGGTCATCGTTTAAAGAATATATCCGGCTGCAAACCCGTGAAAACTAGGTTGCATTGTTATTATTATTATTACTATTTTATTACCAATAAAAGGAAGACGTGAAGCAAATGACCCATTCGATAGCTGGGTTTTTCTTGTTGTTCCAGCATGCTTTCATTCTTTCCGAAGTAGCTTGTTTGCGTTCTTCCGACCACGTTGGTCTGTATTGTTTTTGTTTTGGTTGCTCAATTGTAATTTCCCATTTGTCTACTTTGTGTCTGAAGGTGTCTCTTTCTAAAATGTCTGTTGATCTTATGTTTTAGTTTCTGAGATCATTTCGAATTTCATTCAGCCATGGTGTTGAATTTTAAAGTGAGGTTACATAATGTATTTTTTTTTTTTTTTTTTTTCAATCGACTTTCTGGTGACCAAAGAATTTCATTCGCCTTTTCTTGATGTCAATTTTCAAGTTTCAAAACTTTTCTGTTGTTTTGATTGATTGCAGTCTGTATCAATCTTTAGTGTGTCTTGCTCCTAGAATTCTCCCAATAATTTTTCTCTCTTTTTTTATTTCTTCAAGTTCGTTAATAACAACGTTACGCTTGCATAGACGACTGTTGGTTTTATGACTGTGTTGTAGCTCAGAATTTTGATCTGTCTTTATATGGATTTTTTGTTGTAGAGGTTTAGGACTAACCGTAAGGCTCTTTAAAAAAATAAAAAAAAATAAAAAATCATAGGAATTCAGTTTTCTGGAATGAGATTTGTAGCCCTACTTTTTCTACGCATTATTATTATGTACGTATGGACCTATTTGGATCACGCATTGGTTTTTTGATTCGACTTTCTGATCTTCCATATGGCTCTTAGTTTCTCTCCATGAACTATCTATCTTCATTCAGTCCGCTTGTTTCCTGGTCTCGTTGGAACTTCATTCTCTGGATGCACTACCCATGTGTTGACTTTTCCGAAATGTCTATTTGCGTCCGCTCTAGATCCACGATATACTCTTCAACTTTCCGGTGTATATCATGATCTTGGGGTCTTATTGCTGGGAGTCTATGAATGTGTCCATAAAATTTTATTCTTCGTTTTTTCTGATGCCTGCTGCAAGGTTAGACAGTTTTTCTGTTGCTTTTAGGGATTGATTGCATTCTGTTTTCCTGCTGTTAATAATTTTATTCATGCTATTTCGTTCTTCCTTCAGAAAGTCTCCTGGGTCAACTTTTCTGTTGAGTATCAGTTTCAATTGCTTACAGAGCTTCAGGTTTGATCACAGTGTTCTAGTGTTCGATCTCCGTAAGTATCGACGTGCAGTTTTGGTTATAGATGTCGCGTTTTCTTCCGTATTTTTTGTTGAGTTTCTGTAGTCGA
The DNA here is from genome assembly GCA_031002005.1 of Vandiemenella viatica. Lineage (NCBI taxonomy): Eukaryota > Metazoa > Arthropoda > Insecta > Orthoptera > Morabidae > Vandiemenella > Vandiemenella viatica. The sequence continues at coordinate 236,489,066 of CM061919.1, read as the reverse complement.
ATTCCTTGTGCTTCTTTCTCCAGCCCTAGGTACTACCTAAAGTGTGGAACCAGTTTGACTTGCTCGTATTTCGCGTTTAATTTCTGAGTGTTAAATCTAATGCAGATGAACTTTGTTTTCTCGAATGAAATTTTAAAACCAACTTTTTCAACACATCACGACTTCTGTCTGCTTGATCGCAGTGATTTCACGATCCGCTAGTATCGCTAGGTTGTCTGCGAAAGCTAAGCAAGTGCTCTTAACAAGTTTATAAGTATTCCCCACGCTCGCTGAAGTGATATTTCAAACCGTGCACCTCTTCTTCCAAGTATCTGCGGTCATGTGTGATGACAGAAGAATAAGACAGTAAAAATTTAAAAAGGAAAAATCTCGAAGCAAATTATAGAAGACGCTATATCAGAGAGAAGTTTTTTCTTCATTTAATGAACCATACCAGGAGAAAAGTGCAGCAAGTTTTACTGTGGTACATACTGTTGTGGTTTTGAGCGAAATTATTTAAATAACATTTGATTTCTGAAATGTTTTGTCGTATATTCTTGTTTCCCAATTTGTTCATCCTGTCGAGCTCTTAGAACCTGAGACTTTTGGCCCAATGTCTTCTTTCCTTCCCAGAACTTTTTCAATTGAAATACGAATTTTCCAGCGTCCTTACATCTCAGTCACGGTACTACACTCCCATAACACTTCCAGTATCCATTTCACTTGGCCCTACTCAAAACCGAACATGATAACGCACAAGGGGTTGAAATATACATCGGGCCTCTAGATGATATTCCATGGCTTACCGAAATCATTCCAGACGATACGAATACCGGGATGGTTCCTAAATTTTTCCCTATCCTTGCCCCCAGTTATTTCCTGCCTCTGCTAACCTGGACGTTGACAGGGCTTATAGTCATAAGAAAAATAAAACAATTACTCAAAAGATGTACGTCACCATTTTGATGACGTTCTTGATAGAAACATTATTCTTACATACGAAGGAAAAATAGGGAAGTATTTACAATCCCTTTACATATAAAAGATCTTGCTAGAAAATTTTAACTTTTTTCTTGTTACATAGACGTGCTTCAATGCCGTCTCGACTTCCGAAATGGTAAATGAGTTCTTTATTCGTATATCCTAAAAAATAGGAACTGTATTCTCTATGTTACATTCTGCATCATTTATATTCGTTTCGTTCTCCATTTTCATGACTTCGTTATTTAGTGTAATACAAATATTCAGACAGATTTCCTGCTAGATTGAACTTGTGAAACATATGTTTCGATGGCGGTGGGTTTTACTTTTCACCTTGGGACCGTCCATAAACCACTAGCTCCATTTTGGCCTCCTGTGAACCACCCTACCCTCACCCCAGGTAGCCTGACGTGCCTTCTGCCTGTACACCCCCCCCCCTTTATGCCTGACACGCAGCTTATTCTCCTATTGATTTCAGAAGTAATTTTGTACAGTTTCCTTTCGTTAGTCTATCATAAATTATATACGTAGATAATTAAATGGCGGAAACACATATTCATATATTGTTGTGTGTTCTGTACCTTATTTTAATTGTGACAAATAATATTAATAAAAAGTTACGTGGCTTGGCTCGGAAACCCACCTCCCCCACCCCTGACATGTAGCCCAACGTAGCTTTCTAACCAACCCCTCCCCCCATTCTTCAGACTGAGCCACGTAGTCTATGGACGCTCCCCTGTTAGCATTGTGAGATAAATACAACCGATATCGCCGTAGAATTATTTTGCAGGACCATCTCATATGCATTATTTATAACCGGGAGATATTTCTGTTCACAATGTACACTCCTGGAAATTGAAATAAGAACACCGTGAATTCATTGTCCCAGGAATGGGAAACTTTATATACACATTCCTGGGGTCAGATACAACACATGATCACACAGACAGAACCATAGGGACATAGACACAGGCAACAGAGCATGCACAATGTCGGCACTAGTACCGTGTATATCCTCCTTACGCAGCAATGCAGGCTGCAATTCTCCCATGGAGACGATCGTAGAGGTGCTGGATGTAGTCCTGTGGAACGGCATGCCAAGCCATTTCCACCTGGCGCCTCAGCTGCACCAGCGTTCGTGCTGGACGTGCAGACCGCGTGAGACGACGTTTCATCCAGTCCCAAACATGCTCAATGGGGGACAGATCCGGAGATCTCGCTGGCCAGGGTAGTTGACTTACACCTTCTAGAGCACGTTGGGTGGCACGGGATACATGTGTACGTGCATTGTCCTGTTGGAACAGCATGTTCCCTTGCCAGTCTAGGAATGGTAGAACGATGGGTTCGATGACGGTTTGAATGTACCGTGCACTGTTCAGTGTCCCCTCGACGATCACCAGAGGTGTACGGCCAGTGTAGGAGATCGCTCCCCACACCATGATGCCGGGTGTTGGCCCTGTGTGCCTCGGTCGTATGCAGTCCTGATTGTGGCGCTCACCTGCACGGCGCCAAACACGCATACGCCCATCATTGGCACCAAGGCAGAAGCGACTCTCATCACTGAAGACGACACGTCTCCATTCGTCCCTCCATACACGCCTGTCGCGACACCACTGGAGGCGGGCTGCACGATGTTGGGGCGTGAGCGGAAGACGACCTAACGGTGCGCGGGACCGTAGCCCAGCTTCATGCAGACAGTTGCGAATGGTCCTCTCTGATACCCCAGGAGCAACAGTGTCCCTAATTTGCCGGGAAGTAGCGGTGCGGTCCCCTACGGCACTGCGTAGGATGCGACGGTCTTGGCGTGCGTCCGTGCGTCGCTGCTGTCCGGACCCAGGTCGACGGGCACGTGCACCTTCCGCCGACCACTGGCGACAACATCGATGTACTGTGGAGACCTCGCGCCCCACATGTTGAGCAATTCGGCGGTTCGTCCACCCGGCCTCCCGCATGCCCACTATACGCCCTCGCTCAAAGTCCGTCAACTGCACATACGGTTCACGTACACGCTGTCGCGGCATGCTACCAGTGTTAAAGACTGAGATGGAGCTCCGTATGCCACGGCAAACTGGCTGACACCGACTGCGGCGGTGCCCAACCGCTGCGCAGCTAGCGCCCTTCGACGGCCAACACTGCTGTTCCTGGTGTTTCCGCTGTGCCGTGCGTTTGATCATTTCTTGTACAGCCCTCTCGTAGTGTCCGGAACAAGTATGGTGGGTCTTACACACCGGCGTCAATGTGTTCTTATTTCAATTTCCAGGAGTGTATTTAATCCGACAGTAATAATAATTCCGTGTGGTCGTAATTACCTGACGACAAGGTTTCTATTGCCTGCGCGTTCCGCACCTGTCTTAGCCGCCTTAACCTAACCCGGTATTCCTACGGGGTACAGGGTACCTACAGTTTAACGTGGAATCCGAACCACGGAAGCGTTCTGACGTACTTCACATTACACAACAAGCTGTGCCAGAGGTAAAGGTCGGATTAAGGGCTTATTAAAATCCCCGCCGAAACAGGGATTCCAATCAGATACCGTAAACACTGAACCACCAGACCGCTCAATCAGATGTTATGGAGTTGTATTTGTTAGTATATTCCTTTTCACAAGTTATCAGCTCACTATGAGCGTGTTATTTGGTGTAAACATTAGTGCGGTTGGTATTGCGGCTAGAATTAAGATTTGCTGGCCGGTTAGTGAGTTATTGTCGCAAGACGGACAGTAATGGCGAGTAAGTGTGGAATTTTGGTTCTGGTTGTGAGAGGATAGACAGTGCATCATTAACTATCGTGCTTGCTGAAGTGTTATTTGAAGTTCAAAGTGTGGTGTGATATGATGCTATACAATAAACTCCAAGAGGATTACTGGAAATCTTATTCCAGTGAGTTTTCGCTATCCAAAGCGGCGTCAATGAATTATGGAAATCTTTTGAACAGGACCAAGAATCATATCCTGGTAATGTCGAAAGAAAGCTGACAGAACTGCAGTAACAGAAAATAATAGTATCTCTTCTTAGTTTTTTACGTGCAGGTATTAGAAGTAGGTATAAATTGCTTGGTTTTAGTAATTGCATGCAGAGAATAATCAAATCGCTGAGCGGATATAAAAATGTTACATATTTTGCATTCTTATTCTTCTTCATCTTTCAATTTTGGCCTGGTTTGGGCATATGGAAACAATTCGTTTGCTGGTTTGCTTTTCCTTCTCCCAGAATTTTTTCATTTTTTCACTGAGGTTTCTCCATCTATCTTCAGATCACGTGGTCTTGGTCTTTGTACATTGTTCCTGGAATCCACTGAATTTATCTGTTTTAGTTTGTCTATCTCATCAGGATGGAGCCCAACTTTTTCCATATCTTTTCTCGTCTCCGATTTCGTTTACGCCTTTAATTTAGGGATGTAGTTGAAAATTCTTACGTTCTGGCCTCGCATTCGGGAGGACGGCGGTTCGAAACCCCGTTCGGGCATCCAGATTTGGGTTTTCCATGGTTTCCCAAATCACTCCAGGCAAATACCGGGATACTTCCTTCAAAGGGCCATGGCCGAATTCCTTCCCATTCCTTGATCCCCATCCTTTCCCGTCTCTAAAGACGTTAAGCAGTTTAAAAAAATTATTTTTGTCGATCTACTCTCAATGATTCTCTTAATGTGTCTATAAAATTTCCGCCTTCTCTTGGTTGCATTCTTATTATATTAATAGATTTAGTGCAAATGGAGTGAATGTCAATAGAAGTATTATTATTTGGTGGAGTAACAGTGAATTATATGTAAGGACAGGCATTTCCACTGGTTCTTTATCTCACAAAGAACTGCGCAAATCCACAATAGTGCCCCGACAGGTGGTAAACATCGGATCGATACGCCAGTGAAGGCTGTGCTCGGTCGCTTTTCAGTTACAGAACTTTCCGTGCACAAAGACGCACGGAAGCAAACAGCAGGTTTTAGTGTAGGACGGGACGACGGGAGGGCAGCGATAAGAAGCAGGGAACAGAGCCGGACCAGCGGCTGACCTCTCTCTACTAATTAGCTTGAAACAACAGAGCAGCCGGCAGCCGGCACACACGCCGTGTGTTAAGACGGAATGCGGAACAATGGTTCGCTAATCCTACCTGGCTGCGAATATTACTCAGCCTGGCCCGCGCGGGGCACGCTGGGTAATCTGCCCGCTGCGGCCGCCCCGCCGGGCAGCTAAATTCTGGCGACGCCGCACCGAACACAACACTCCCCAACGGTACGATAACTCGAATCGTGTTTAAATGGTCGATACAATGATTGTCACCGTGTGAATACACGCACGTACTGTCCTGAACGTATAATATAAGTTTTTGCCCAAATTCTTATTCTTTGAAATAAGATTCTCAGCGGTTCGGTCAAGGGGAAGGCAGCGTTTTGGTAGAAATGCTGCGCTGGGCTACGTGGAGGGGGGTGGGGGTGGAATGGGGGTTGTCCGAGCCAAGTTGTGGAGCTTTCACATTTAATTGTCACGGTTAAAATAGGGTACAATAGAATATTTGTTTTCGTTATTTAACTATCGCTTTATTTACCGACAGTACCTCGAATGCGTATGACGTGAAATGCTTAGGTATAGATCGAATGGGGCCTTAGCATTTGAACAATCGACACACGTCGGCGTGTTACTCGCTGAAAACTTTAAGCATGCGCTACGCAAACTCGAATTCGCTTAAAGATATGACACAGGATTTTCCACACCAATGACATTTCGTACTGTTTCGAAGTCTTTTTTTTTTCTTTTTTTTTTTAATGCCTTTTTTATTTGGATTGCCAGAGTGACAACACACAGTTCGTTGATAAAATAATTCTAATTTTGTTTTGTGTCAATTGAATTTGAGTGTACCTTTTTCGTATAGAGCTCGCTGAGGTTATTTGAAGTTCAAAGTGTGGTGTGAAATGATGCTATACAATGACCTTTAAGAGGCTTATCGGAAAACTTTTCCAGCGAATTTTCACTATCCAAAACGGCGTCAACTAATTATGGAAATCTTATAAGCAGAACAAAGAATCATTCCCAGGTAATGTAGAATGAAAGATGACAGAACTGCAGCAACAGAAAACAATAGATGCTCTTCTTAGTTTTTTTACGCGGCATGTAAGGTTTGTTCTATTTAACCAATTAATAAACAATGATGAATGAAAAGAGGAGAATGGTTTTGGTAACATCTCAAGAAGAAAAGGGATCCTGGCTGTGCCTGAAAAAGAGGTTTTTCCACATAACTGATCATTTTCAGGAGTGATAGTGTCACCATTTCATCCAGAACGTTTACAATTATACAAAAGTTAAATATGAAATAATTTTAACGACACTCTGGTAAGAGAAAAAGAGAGGAAATGTCTTCTGGAATTAATAAGGGAAAACGCTACTTATTATACAGGAGGGTGGTGGACGTGTCAAGGCACGTCATGCTACACTGGGGGGAGGGGGTTCAAAAGAGGATGTAATGGAGTCACGTAGTTTATCGACGCTCCCTTACAGCAGAGAAAATCATAAGAATAGTGAATTCATTAACCTTTAAGTCCTAAAACCTGAACTGGAAAGAGAAGAAAGCTTTTACTTATTTATAATTTTTAAGGAGTAGCTGTGGTGAAATATTTTTTGCTATTATCAACTGTCATAGTATTGAAAAAACAAAAAAAACGCCAGTGTGGCTTTGTGGGTGGCTTGTGCGTACCTGCCGTTCTGACTGCGGTTTTTAGGCGAATGCCCGGGACGGCCCGCAATCTCCGCCTCATCAACTACACAATTCGCAAACAAAAAAACACGCTTATCACACACAGAACACAGTAACACATTTCACAGACAGATGGCAACACTTCACTCCCGCCATTAGTACATAATACGAACTGGCAGTGGATATGAAATGCTTGGCGTTAACTAGGGCATTCTGTAGTAAAACGAAAAGATTCAAATTTGACCATACTAATGATGTTAAAAGTCGTCAAAGACAGCCAACCCCAAATGTTTTGATAAGGAGACGAAGATAATAGTATTAATAAAATAATTATCTTCCTCCGTTATCTGTGTATAAATCCTTACGTTTCCGCTGCAGCTCGGTGTCTTCTTCAGGGGTATTATAAGATTATTCGTTGTTTAATTAATACGATAGTTAAGTAGTCCAAAATATATTTCAGTTTAGATTTGTTTTTATTCTCAAAGAAACTCGACGTGAACGATAGTGTTTACATGCATAGATACAATCCAGAGATTGCATACAACACTACTTCCACAGATATTACAGTCGGTGAAAAACTTCGCCGATAAACTTACTAACTGTAAACTGTTTCTTTGTCTTGGATGATCGCTTTATATAAACTCCATCGAAATTTTTAGAACACTTCAAAAGCTTCCGCCAGATATTTCTCGAATATTAACAATACTTAAACAATTGAAACATATTAAAAACAATCAGAATTAATACATAATCATTTAACATCATTACAAAACGGTTAGAAATGGAAATTTAAGATACTTAAACACAAAATTCACAGAAATCTTTTTAAACTGTAGCAAACTGTCCTTTAGACATCGTAACTTGCATTAATACTTGAAATTGCGAACATTTAAGCAATTCTCTTGTACAATACGGTTCTTAAACATATTAAATGGCCTTTAAATAATTTCTTTTCATAAAACAAAATCTATGTACACTGATTAACAGTTAATTGTAAAACAAACATACAGGACAATATTCAAGCAAACTCTAGCTTACTACCAATGCTTTATAAAATACAATTCCATTTAGTTTTAGGTTTGAGGGCTGTTACAGTATGCCAGATAAGTGTTTCCAAGGTGGCACAGGCTTTATCACTGATGTGAGCTCTAATCTTTTTTAGAGCCTTACCTAGTTCTACCAACCCTTACAAACGGTTGTAGTGTAACCACAGGGCCGATGACTCTTCGCCACTTGACTAATCATCTGGGTTATCTCATCTCTAAGAGTGTGTGAAAGTTCTTACGAGCGGTGTTATATTTCCTTGAATATTAATTGCCGGTTATCATAAACGGTTCGTCACTATTGCATTCGTCCTCTCCTATAAAGTCATTATTTGTTTCTCAGCTTACTGCCCTTGAGGCATCTTGGATTATTGTTAAGTTTGTCCATCAGTGGCTTACCGCACACACGGGCATCCCTGTTAGAATTTACTGACAAGGTCACAGAATCTGCTTTTGAGCCGTTTTAGTCCACTAATTTGACGCATTCTGATGACTAGCATCTGCCTTGATATCTTAAATGAGTGTCAACAGCATTTCCGCTCAAGCTACTTCGGCGTACTGCATAAGGTACCTTCTGATGCAACATATATATGGATTCCAAGGTGCGGCTCTAGAGATGATGTCGAGTTCAATGTGGGATACAATACAATCATTTCCCCATAGCTTTCCCGCCGCTTTCTAGCGAACCGAGCGGACTCTGCCACATAAAATTGGTTTCGCTTTGATCAGACACACATTCGGCTTAGCATTACCTGAAATATGTGGTCGTTGTGACCGAAGGATTATGCAACTCTCGAGCTTAGTGTTGGCTACGCAGAGGAAATTAGCATCACCAAATGAAATAGCGAAGGAAAGGTTAAGTTAGCTTTATAAATTCCCATAATCACGAAAATAACTCTGAATCAATTCAAGAGTATTACTAATGAAATTCTAGCTGACTCTACTAGTACAAAAATCATAGAACGCAGAAATAACAGTCTGCAAACACAAATTTTTAGTCTGCAAAAATATTAGAACTAGTAAGAAATTACAGGAGTTCAGGAAAAATAGTTAAGATCCATAGGAAATAAGAACAAATGTAAAAATTTCTGATATTCTGATCAGCTCACAGGTACTACAGTATTTAGAAATATATTCCAGTGGCATTGTCTTCAAGTTGGCTAGACAGAGGCTGGATTAAGAGAAGTAAGCGGATGTGAGGTTTTGGAATAATGACACGGAGTAATGACATTGGCGACTGCTAATCGTAACAGCATCCTTGTGATGCATTCAACTTGGTCTCGCACAGTAGACGGATCTACTTACAGCTATAATGTG
>CM061919.1:236430295-236479062 GCA_031002005.1 Vandiemenella viatica | reverse complement strand
TATTATCCCTCTCTTTCTGTCTTCATTACATATTCTGGATTCCAGCTTTTCTGAACTGCCGCCGCTGTTGTTTAGCATGTTTTACAATTGTTTATTTTGAAACATTTTTTAATACGTTATAAGGTCCCGGTTGGTATTATCCCTCTCTTTCTGTCTTCATTACATATTCTGGATTCCAGCTTTTCTGAACTGCCACCGCTGTTGTTTAGCATGTTTTACATTGTTTATTTTGAACATTTTTTAATACGTTATAAGGTCCCGGTTGGTATTATCCCTCTCTTTCTGTCTTCATTACATATTCTGGATTCCAGCTTTTCTGAACTGCTGCCGCTGTTGTTTAGCATGTTTTACATTGTTTATTTTGAACATTTCTTATACGTTATAAGGTCCCGGTTGGTATTATCCCTCTCTTTCTGTCTTCATTACATATTCTGGAATCCAGCTTTTCTGAACTGCCACCGCTGTTGTTTAGCATGTTTTACATTGTTTATTTTGAACATTTTTTAATACGTTATAAGGTCCCGGTTGGTATTATCCCTCTCTTTCTGTCTTCATTACATATTCTGGATTCCAGCTTTTCTGAACTGCCACCGCTGTTGTTTAGCATGTTTTAAATTGTTTATTTTGAACATTTTTTAATACTTATAAGGTCCCGGTTGGTATTATCCCTCTCTTCTGTCTTCATTACATATTCTGGATTCCAGCTTTTCTGAACTGCCGACCGCTGTTGTTTAGCATGTTTTACATTGTTTATTTTGAACATTTTTTATTACGTTATAGGTCCCGGTTGGTATTATCCCTCTCTTTCCTGTCTTCATTACATATTCTGGATTCCAGCTTTTCTGAACTGCCACCGCTGTTGTTTAGCATGTTTTACATTGTTTATTTTGAACATTTTTAATACGTTATAAGGTCTCGGTTGGTATTATCCCTCTCTTTCTGTCATTCATTACATATTCTGGATTCCAGCTTTTGTGAACTGCCGCCGCTGTTGTTTAGCATGTTTTACATTGTTTATTTTGAACATTTCTTAATACGTTATAAGGTCCCGGTTGGTATTATCCTTCTCTCTCTGTCTTCATTACATATCCTGGATTCCAGCTTTTCTGAACTGCCGCCGCTGCTGTTTAGCATGTTTTACATTGTTTATTTTGAACATTTTTAATACGTTATAAGGTCCCGGTTGGTATTATCCTCTCTTTCTGTCTTCATTACATATTCTAGATTCCAGCTTTTCTGAACTGCCGCCGCTGTTGTTTAGCATGTTTTACATTGTTTATTTTGAACATTTTTTAATACGTTATAAGGTCCCGGTTGGTATTATCCCTCTCTTTCTGTCATCACTTACATATTCTGGATTCCAGCTTTTCTGAACTGCCGCCGCTGTTGTTTAGCATGTTTTACATTGTTTATTTTGAACATTTCTTAATACGTTATAAGGTCCCGGTTGGTATTATCCTTCTCTCTCTGTCTTCATTACATATCCTGGATTCCAGCTTTTCTGAACTGCCGCCGCTGCTGTTTAGCATGTTTTACATTGATTTATTTTGAACATTTTTTAATACGTTATTAGGTCCCGGTTGGTATTATCCCTCTCTTTCTGTCTTCATTACATATTCTGGATTCCAGCTTTTCTGAACTGCCGCCGCTGTTGTTTAGCATGTTTTACATTGTTTATTTTGAACATTTTTTAATACGTTATAAGGTCCCGGTTGGTATTATTCCTCTCTTTCTGTCATCATTACATATTCTGGATTCCAGCTTTTCTGAACTGCCGCCGCTGTTGTTTAGCATGTTTTAACATTGTTTATTTTGAAACATTTCTTAATACGTTAGAAGGTCCCGGTTGGTATTATCCCTCTCTTTCTGTCTTCATTACATATTCTGGATTCCAGCTTTTCTGATCTGCCGCTGCTGCTGTTTAGCATGTTTTACATTGTTTATTTTGAACATTTCTTAATACGTTTATAAAGGTCCCGGTTGGTATTATCCTTTCTCTCTGTCTTCATTACATATCCTGGATTCCAGCTTTTCTGAACTGCCGCCGCTGCTGTTTAGCATGTTTTACATTGTTTATTTTGAACATTTTTTAATACGTTATAAGGTCCCGGTTGGTATTATCCCTCTCTTTCTGTCATCATTACATATTCTGGATTCCAGCTTTTCTGAACTGCCGCCGCTGTTGTTTAGCATGTTTTACATTGTTTATTTTGAACATTTCTTAATACGTTATAAGGTCCCGGTTGGTATTATCCTTCTCTCTCTGTCTTCATTACATATCCTGGATTCCAGCTTTTCTGAACTGCCGCCGCTGCTGTTTAGCATGTTTTACATTGATTATTTTGAACATTTTTAATACGTTATTAGGTCCCGGTTGGTATTATCCCTCTCTTTCTGTCTTCATTACATATTCTGGATTCCAGCTTTTCTGAACTGCCGCCGCTGTTGTTTAGCATGTTTTACATTGTTTATTTTGAACATTTTTTAATACGTTATAAGGTCCCGGTTGGTATTATTCCTCTCTTTCTGTCATCATTACATATTCTGGATTCCAGCTTTTCTGAACTGCCGCCGCTGTTGTTTAGCATGTTTTACATTGTTTATTTTGAACATTTCTTAATACGTTAGAAGGTCCCGGTTGGTATTATCCCTCTCTTTCTGTCTTCATTACATATTCTGGATTCCAGCTTTTCTGATCTGCCGCTGCTGCTGTTTAGCATGTTTTACATTGTTTATTTTGAACATTTCTTAATACGTTATAAGGTCCCGGTTGGTATTATCCTTTCTCTCTGTCTTCATTACATATCCTGGATTCCAGCTTTTCTGAACTGCCGCCGCTGCTGTTTAGCATGTTTTACATTGTTTATTTTGAACATTTTTTAATACGTTATAAGGTCCCGGTTGGTATTATCCCTCTCTTTCTGTCATCATTACATATTCTGGATTCCAGCTTTTCTGAACTGCCGCCGCTGTTGTTTAGCATGTTTTACATTGTTTATTTTGAACATTTCTTAATACGTTAGAAGGTCCCGGTTGGTATTATCCCTATCTTTCTGTCTTCATTACACATTCTGGATTCCAGCTTTTCTGAACTGCCACCGCTGTTGTTTAGCATGTTTTACATTGTTTATTTTGAACATTTTTTAATACGTTATAAGGTCCCGGTTGGTATTATCCCTCTCTTTCTGTCTTCATTACATATTCTGGATTCCAGCTTTTCTGAACTGCCGCCGCTGTTGTTTAGCATGTTTTACATTGTTTATTTTGAACATTTTTTAATACGTTATAAGGTCCCGGTTGGTATTATCCCTCTCTTTCTGTCTTCATTACATATTCTGGATTCCAGCTTTTCTGAACTGCCGCCGCTGTTGTTTAGCATGTTTTACATTGTTTATTTTGAACATTTCTTAATACGTTAAAAGGTCCCGGTTGGTATTATCCCTCTCTTTCTGTCTTCATTACATATTCTGGATTCCAGCTTTTCTGAACTGCCACCGCTGTTGTTTAGCATGTTTTACATTGTTTATTTTGAACATTTTTTAATACGTTATAAGGTCCCGGTTGGTATTATCCCTCTCTTTCTGTCTTCATTACATATTCTGGATTCCAGCTTTTGTGAACTGCCGCCGCTGTTGTTTAGCATGTTTTACATTGTTTATTTTGAACATTTCTTAATACTTTATAAGGTCCCGGTTGGTATTATCCTTCTCTCTCTGTCTTCATTACATATCCTGGATTCCAGCTTTTCTGAACTGCCGCCGCTGCTGTTTAGCATGTTTTACATTGTTTATTTTGAACATTTTTTAATACGTTATAAGGTCCCGGTTGGTATTATCCCTCTCTTTCTGTCTTCATTACATATTCTGGATTCCAGCTTTTCTGAACTGCCGCCGCTGTTGTTTAGCATGTTTTACATTGTTTATTTTGAACATTTTTTAATACGTTATAAGGTCCCGGTTGGTATTATCCCTCTCTTTCTGTCATCATTACATATTCTGGATTCCAGCTTTTCTGAACTGCCGCCGCTGTTGTTTAGCATGTTTTACATTGTTTATTTTGAACATTTCTTAATACGTTATAAGGTCCCGGTTGGTATTATCCTTCTCTCTCTGTCTTCATTACATATCCTTGATTCCAGCTTTTCTGAACTGCCGCCGCTGCTGTTTAGCATGTTTTACATTGTTTATTTTGAACATTTTTTAATACGTTATAAGGTCCCGGTTGGTATTATCCCTCTCTTTCTGTCTTCATTACATATTCTGGATTCCAGCTTTTCTGAACCTGCCGCCGCTGTTGTTTAGCATGTTTTACATTGTTTATTTTGAACATTTCTTAATACGTTATAAGGTCCCGGTTGGTATTATCCTTTTCTCTCTGTCTTCATTACATATCCTGGATTCCAGCTTTTCTGAACTGCCGCCGCTGCTGTTTAGCATGTTTTACATTGTTTATTTTGAACATTTTTTAATACGTTATAAGGTCCCGGTTGGTATTATCCCTCTCTTTCTGTCATCATTACATATTCTGGATTCCAGCTTTTCTGAACTGCCGCCGCTGTTGTTTAGCATGTTTTACATTGTTTATTTTGAACATTTCTTAATACGTTAGAAGGTCCCGGTTGGTATTATCCCTATCTTTCTGTCTTCATTACACATTCTGGATTCCAGCTTTTCTGAACTGCCACCGCTGTTGTTTAGCATGTTTTACATTGTTTATTTTGAACATTTTTTAATACGTTATAAGGTCCCGGTTGGTATTATCCCTCTCTTTCTGTCTTCATTACATATTCTGGATTCCAGCTTTTCTGAACTGCCGCCGCTGTTGTTTAGCATGTTTTACATTGTTTATTTTGAACATTTTTTAATACGTTATAAGGTCCCGGTTGATATTATCCCTCTCTTTCTGTCTTCATTACATATTCTGGATTCCAGCTTTTCTGAACTGCCGCCGCTGTTGTTTAGCATGTTTTACATTGTTTATTTTGAACATTTCTTAATACGTTAAAAGGTCCCGGTTGGTATTATCCCTCTCTTTCTGTCTTCATTACATATTCTGGATTCCAGCTTTTCTGAACTGCCACCGCTGTTGTTTAGCATGTTTTACATTGTTTATTTTGAACATTTTTTAATACGTTATAAGGTCCCGGTTGGTATTATCCCTCTCTTTCTGTCTTCATTACATATTCTGGATTCCAGCTTTTGTGAACTGCCGCCGCTGTTGTTTAGCATGTTTTACATTGTTTATTTTGAACATTTCTTAATACTTTATAAGGTCCCGGTTGGTATTATCCTTCTCTCTCTGTCTTCATTACATATCCTGGATTCCAGCTTTTCTGAACTGCCGCCGCTGCTGTTTAGCATGTTTTACATTGTTTATTTTGAACATTTTTTAATACGTTATAAGGTCCCGGTTGGTATTATCCCTCTCTTTCTGTCTTCATTACATATTCTGGATTCCAGCTTTTCTGAACTGCCGCCGCTGTTGTTTAGCATGTTTTACATTGTTTATTTTGAACATTTTTTAATACGTTATAAGGTCCCGGTTGGTATTATCCCTCTCTTTCTGTCATCATTACATATTCTGGATTCCAGCTTTTCTGAACTGCCGCCGCTGTTGTTTAGCATGTTTTACATTGTTTATTTTGAACATTTCTTAATACGTTATAAGGTCCCGGTTGGTATTATCCTTCTCTCTCTGTCTTCATTACATATCCTGGATTCCAGCTTTTCTGAACTGCCGCCGCTGCTGTTTAGCATGTTTTACATTGTTTATTTTGAACATTTTTTAATACGTTATAAGGTCCCGGTTGGTATTATCCCTCTCTTTCTGTCTTCATTACATATTCTGGATTCCAGCTTTTCTGAACTGCCGCCGCTGTTGTTTAGCATGTTTTACATTGTTTATTTTGAACATTTTTTAATACGTTATGAGGTCCCGGTTGGTATTATCCCTCTCTTTCTGTCTTCATTACATATTCTGGATTCCAGCTTTTCTGAACTGCCGCCGCTGTTGTTTAGCATGTTTTACATTGTTTATTTTGAACATTTCTTAATACGTTAGAAGGTCCCGGTTGGTATTATCCCTCTCTTTCTGTCATCATTACATATTCTGGATTCCAGCTTTTCTGAACTGCCGCCGCTGCTGTTTAGCATGTTTTACATTGTTTATTTTGAACATTTCTTAATACGTTATAAGGTCCCGGTTGGTATTATCCTTCTCTCTCTGTCTTCATTACATATCCTGGATTCCAGCTTTTCTGAACTGCCGCCGCTGCTGTTTAGCATGTTTTACATTGTTTATTTTGAACATTTTTTAATACGTTATAAGGTCCCGGTTGGTATTATCCCTCTCTTTCTGTCTTCATTAGATCCATTTCATTCTTAATTAATTAATAATTTTGATATTAGCTCTGCACAGCACAGCTTTGTAGATGAACCAGAGTACATTTTGCGTCTTTTTTATTACCAGTGGCGGGAAATGGAGGCTTACACTATATATTTAAATCATCTGTCTCAACCTGCAAAATAGTATTCTTATCCTCCTCCGACTTTTCAGTATTATTTCTTACGAAATGTACTCTAATCGTAACTCCACTAATTTTCACAGACACTGTATTATTAACCAACAAAATAAAGATAAACTCGGGAATTCAACTACTCTCGACTTTTCTCGTTAAAATCTTGGCTTAGAAATCTGTATATTTCGTTTATACATTATTCTGTTTCACACCATCAGGTCTCTCCTCCCCTTCTACTGTTTCTTCCTCGTCATCTCTCTCTACTCTTTGACGATCGATTGATAATTTACATTGTAAGTTACTTTAATATTGATACAAGCCCTTTAAATATTCACATTAACTGTACTTTATCTTTCTTTCAGGTAAGAGAAATATTATTACATAACATTTCTTTCATGAATAGTGCCGTTACAATTATAAGTCCAGAGCTAATCTCAAGATTAAAAAAACATTTGAGATGCATCTATGTAGTCTGTTTACGTCATCAATTGATTTTAGTATTTCAGTTTATGTTCTAAGTCCGTTTTTTTTCACAACGTTTGTTCTGGAGACTTTATGGAACTTATGTACACTAATCCTTGACTGATAGATCTAAATCAGAGATCAATGTTCATTAAAAATATTTCTCAGTGGTGTTAACCTCTACTGTACTAATTAGCGACAATTTCGCTCTTTAGTCCACCGAAATTGTTTTTGTTTTTTCACGTTACTACCTCACATTAAAATGTCTGCTATATGTGCACTGTTACGACCAAATTTATAAACACTCTTCCTGCCTATTTTCCCAAATGAATCTGAACCTTATTGTCTCATGTGTTTACGTATGTTATATGAGTGACAGAATCTGAATTCGGCTGCTGATCAAATCGTAATAGTTGTATAAATAATATACTGGTTGTATTCACTCACCCTGAAGTGCTTAGTTTCGTACATTAAACTTGACCATTGTAGCTTTTTTTTATTCAGAATCATGTAAACTTCAATAAATTGCACAGGGCAACGAATATCTATCACCTTCCGAAAAAAAGGCTGTAAATAGTTCAAAATACAGTGCCATCCAGGTAGGCGTCAATATTTAGCGGATGAAGTTAAGAGACATCTCACTAATGTCATGATTATTATACGTAGTGATATATCCTTGTAAAGCATTGTTCTCGTATTTCATAACTCGATTATTAATATATAGAAATTGATAGAAAATAATTCAACACTTAATATTGCAAACTGGTGCCCTCATATTTGATTTTACGAGGGCAGAAGATGCTTTAGGAATCAAGCTGTATTAATATTGTCACTAATTTCAATTGAAAGCGTTAAATAGGATGGTCGCATCAAGGAGAAAAGTCACCTTTACTATTCTAACACACAGATATTTTTTACTTGAGTACGTAGTCTAGTCACAAACAGCTAACGATACAATTATAAGCATGAGTATATTTAGTAAGGTCGCTAACAAATTTATTGTATGTTCTCGACATCACAAACAAACCGTGACTGCTACCCTCTCTATCTCCATGAAGGACTAATATGAGTCTGAAGGAAGATTTATTGCCAATACAAAGAGGTAATAACGCATTGTGGTCTTTAACGGAAGAAAATATTACATATTTAAAATGTCACATCATACGGCCAAAACCTTCAAGTCAAAATGGATTAGACTAGGGTCACTGGGTAGGACAGCTTCTGTCGAATCCAAGGGCACCCACGCATCCAGGTGGAGGCAATGCGTGCCTTCAGAAAACGTCTTAAAGAGTGGAACCAAAGACGTGTTTACGAAAAACGTTTATGACCACGTTTGCCTTGGATTCATAACGTTTTTTATATCCTACTTACGAGCAGTATTAATAGCTAAAGTCTTTTTAACTAATTAGTAATCATTATTGTTATACTCGCAACAGTTAAATCTAAACTGTTCTTATTATTGACAGCCATAGAGGGATTAGAAAAAGACATTTAGCCAGGCAGAGTTAAGTTAAAGAACAAAAATAATAGGTTTATTAGGTACGCCCATAGAAAAATTAATCTTTTGTCTGATTATACATAGCATATCGCGAGTTGATCGAAGAAAGCACAATGTAAACATATCATTTAATAACAAAAAGCTCACTTGAGTGAGACACGAGGGCAAGTGGTGTGATAGAGTTTTCACTGTCCTGTGTTTATGGGGAGGGCTTTGTATAAAACAAGAAATACTTGATTTCTGGGACAGTAAAGGTCTTCGCGTGCAGATAAGGAATTCAGGAACAGATTAAGTTATCGAGAGAAGTTCTTTTAAATAATTTTCCTCTCAACGTGAAAGAGTTTAATGTAAAAATTTACGTAGCACAAACGTAGTTGCGCAGAGTGCGGCATAAGTTTGGTCCTAATTAATAATGATAATAACCACAGTCTACTATAGAATAATTTGAATTTTTGTTCACGTCGTATTTCGATATTCTAATCTGACGCCTGAGACTGTACTACTATTACGTCGTTTCGCACACATCTAGTGTAATTACTGCTGTTTGTTGAGAATCAGCGTAGGTGACCCCTCTAGCGAGACACGACAGCTCGTTGATTGGTCCGTCGAACACCAATTAGCGTCCGCGGGCCCGCCGGGCTGGGTTGCGTGGTTCGCTCCCAGAGCGCGCCCTCATCGCTATGCACGACACTTCGAGTGGAAACGCTTGTCCTGCCGTGAATCGCATTACATCGCCGACACCGCACTCACATTAATGGCGCCTAATGCGACTAACACAATTTATGCGCCATCTGCCGCCACGCATGACGCACCGGAGGCTGCAAGAAAAATGTCTCAATGGATTTGTGGGTTTTCATGACCCCGCACCCGAAGGGACATGGAGCCGTCACTCTCCGCTGTTTGCACTTCTGTCTGTGACAGATCTCTAGCTCGTAAACGACGTAGGATGCAGACTACAAATTTGTCTAATGATATGTGTTCCGTTGACTTAAATCCAAGTATCGTATCAGGTTCCATACAAGTAAATGGAGAGAAAGAAATATGAAAAAATTCTACGCCAACGTGCGGGATACGAATCATTAGAGTTTATCTTTTAGAATGGGGAAATATTTTTAACTTTTTCTCTGGAAAATTAAGACGTGAGTTACCATCAAAGTTGTCAGTATTAGACTATTAATTTATCGGGTCACCAATATCGAATACATCCTCTATTTCAATGAGTAAAATTACAAGTAATATGTTTCGAAATTTGTGGTCAAAGCAAGAAAGTTTCTTTATATATTGTACTAGCTGATACCCGCGACTTGGTACACGTGGATTAAAAATTTCGTTGCCATAATTGAATATAGAAAGCTTTTGGTAACGTAGGATTGGTCTCAAACAACACCGAGTCGGCATAATATGACAGGAAAGCCATCATTATATAATTCTACCGTCAAACCTGTCTCATGAAGAGAATCAATTTCCAACATATTTAAAAACAGGAAAACAAAACGAAAGAGCGTGGATTGGGGGGGGGGGGGGGGTTAGCTAAGGGTAGCTTTATTTCAGCTTGGTCTTTTCTTCCTTCTTCAGCAAGAGCATCCGATTCTTGCGTTCTCTGGTAGAGCTATACTTTAGGCCAGTTTACGTCCGCAAGGCATGTCAAAAAAGAAGGCAAAATAAACTGGTGCGAGAAACATTTAAGCAGACGCAAGGTAATAGTACAGAGAAAACCGATATCTATACTAAATAATACGTTTTTTCTCTAAACGAAATTTGTTAACAAATCATACACTAACATAATGCGCAAGAAGCTCAGCTTAAGTAACCCCGACGTAACATTAAGACTAACACACACATCCGCCTCTGTCACCATTCCATAAGTTCTCCAAATTTCGTGACTTCAACTGTTATTCATACCAAAAAAAAAAAAAAAAATGTTTTGTGCCCTTCCTACAGATAAAAAGCATTTCCTTGTCAAATTCCATCAATATCGGTATAGCTATTTAGTCGTAAAAACTTAACAAAAAGACAGAGACTTACTTCCGCATTTATAGTATTATTACTGCAGATCACACACACACTGACTGCGAGAGTAACAACCCCTGAGGGATCAATATAACGTAAAAAAGTGTACACCTACAGCGTTGTTAGACTACCTACTATTTTCCTAGCATTGCACCCCTAAATTTGAGGTATCTACAGTTTAACATGCCATCCGAATAACCGACGGTCCAGGCGTGACTCATACGATCAAAAACAATTTTTAAAAATCTTTGCTTCTACGGAAATTTGAACCAGGGACAACGCTCCTAACACCAGTAAGCACGCGCTTTAACCACTGAGCTACATGACCGCTATAGGGCAAAGTAGTACAGAGACCTAAACATCCTACACCGTCTGTTTATCACCATTCATTAATTTTTCAAAATTACATGACAACATGTATTATTTTACAGAAAAAAATTATTCTATGACCATCCTAATGCCAAATCGCTTCTCTTGTCAAATTTCATAATGATTGGATTAGAAACCGACAGATAGACAGAGTTACTTTCGCAATTTATAATATTAGTATAGATACACAGCACACTTATCAAAATGATAATACACGAAAAATTCAAGAAACTCGGTTATATAGTAAGCATAAACACAAATAGCGTGTAATAGACTGTAGCATAAAGAAACAGAAACACAACTCAATTTACTGGATAGTTTCCAAACCTAGATATCCAAGTGTTGTGTCGATAAATTAACACATCGCCAACTGTTAGAAACTAATGAAACTATAATAATAACTACGTGTGGTCGTAATGACCTGGTGACAGGGTTTCCATTGGCTGCGCATTCCGCCCCTGTTGCAGCCACCTTAACCTAGCCCGCCAATACTGCCGGCGACAGGGGACCTACGGTTTAATGTGGAATCCGAACCAGGGCACCGTCCTGGCGTGCTTCACATTACACAGCACGCTGCGCCAGAGGTGAAGGCCGGGCTAAGTGCCTATGATAATCCACGCCGAGGCAGGGATTCGAACGGGTGACCTTTCGATCTCCAGTAAGACGCCTTAACCATTGAGCCACCAGACCGCTCAAACTTACGGAACTTACAAATAATTACAAATCATTGTCCTATGACAGATGTTTAATGACCATTTAATTTGCAATAGTAAATATTGAGGTCAATAATCGAGATTAAAAACTATCCTATTATTATTTAAGTTGGACCAAATTATACTCAGTAAACCAAATTTAATTAAAATTGGTTAAGTAGTTTCGGAGTTAATCTCGGACAAACATCGTAACGCGAGATTCTTTTCTATATATAAGATATTACATGACGGAATCGTTACTACGATAAATCTGACAAAAAAAATCATATTATTCTACTGTCAATTGTCGCTAATAATAATTACTAATAACTATTGAACTTATTCTCCATTGTACGTAATTACGTCGAAGTCTTTTGTCAATCCTGTTCTCATTTAATGAGCCCTTTTAGGTTGAAACGTCTTCGGTATGCTTCAAAAGCTTCTATTTGTTTATTATGTTAACTTCAGATGTTTTCAAATCCTGCGCATTCGTACAAATCGGATACCAACGACTCTAGATGCTTCGTATCATGCATTGTGAATTAATATTTTAATTTGTTCTGAGACTGAACGCAAAGTTTCATCACCATTAACAAGAATTTGGTTTTTTAATATAATGTTCTCGGGTGACTAACCGAGTTAACAAACACCAGAAGATGGCGACAGAGTTTCGATCGCCGAAATATCGAGTGTATACACCTCCTTAACTCGGCTAACCACTCGAGAACATTATATTAATTCCCAATGCCGAGAAAAACTTCGTTTCTACGTAATTTTTAATATCTGTAAAAACACAAATTTATTCGAGAGAATTCTAGAATCAAAACTTAACAGATATTAAGAAAGAGAGAATCATCAACATGAGAGGTACAAGGTATACGACAATGGGAACTGAGTTAGTATAACGGAGCTTGAGCTAGGCTCACTTTGCAGGGATGAGAATCGTCACATTCCAGTCCGCCCACGTAGCAGGTGGGCTATTGTTGTCAACTCGCGCAGAGAAGACAATGGCGACGACATGAAACGCCGAATTCCTGTGATTGTAGGTAGCTGACCAAACGTTCAGTCCCCGTGACTGTACAAATTAAGTGGTATATTTTTTGCTATTACCTAAGGAAATTATAACCAACGCACAAAATTTATTATTGCTCTGTTAACACCTGGAGCGCCTTCCTGGAGGCTTACCTATGGAATCATTAGAATTTACACGCAATAGCCACTTACATTACCATATGTTTTTCAAATGGAAAATTACACGGAGTAGTTAACAACAAACGTTGCTAATGGGCCTTAGACCTTGAATTTGACCTAAACCCAATCAAATTTACGTGTTATGGTACGTGCACCCCTCCCAGAATTAGACTCATCGCAAGGTTCAGGTTTATTGGATTTTAATTGTTGTACACATTGTTTCCATTGTGCGTGCGTTCATGTAGTTGTATCATAGACGGAGGAGTTGCGCGGAAACAGCTGATCGCTTACTGCATGGAGTGCACTTTGATCACTTGTACAGACTGTAAAGACACAGTATCTACTTTGGTTAAGAGCTACAGACTGGAAACTGGACGTTGGTAGCGGGCCATAATCATTGTAACTAAGCGGTCTGGTGGCTCAGTACTTAAGGTGTCTGACTGGGAAACGAAAGGTCCCTGGTTCGAATCCCTGTCTCGGCGGGGATTTTGATATACCCTTAACCCAATCTTCACCTCTGGCAGCTTGTTGTGTAATGTGAAATACTCCAGAACGCTTCGATTATTCGGATTCGACGTTAAACTGTTGGTCCCCTATACCTGGTAGGGTTAGATTAAGGCGGCTAAGGCATAGGCGGAATGCACAGCCAATAGAAACCCTGTCACCCGGTCATTATGACCACACGGAATTATTATTATTTCTGTAACTAAGCATAAACCACGGTAAAACTCTATTAAGCGTTATAGGAGGGAAATTTCGTTGACGAGCAGCTAGAGAATTGGACGTTTTGCTTAGCGACAAAAATTTCGTTCTACTCTACTCGGTGCGTGCCCTGTGTGGAACTGGATCAAATATATTATTTCATGTTAAGATGTAAACAATACCGAGCAACAAGAAATGAAATGTAAGAAGAACTCTCGCACATAACTTACATTCACTCCCTCATGAAAACACTTGCCTTCCCAAATTAGACATCTACATTAATTTTCTTGTTTGTGTAGGCTAAATAACTTAATTATTTATTTAGCGTTTGATGCTTACATAAAATTTACTGATACTTACAAAAT
Source organism: Vandiemenella viatica (assembly GCA_031002005.1). Lineage (NCBI taxonomy): Eukaryota > Metazoa > Arthropoda > Insecta > Orthoptera > Morabidae > Vandiemenella > Vandiemenella viatica. The sequence goes on along the minus strand of CM061919.1, from coordinate 236,465,256 downwards.
AAGAGTCAAACAAGAACGTAGTGTAATTATAGCGTAAGTGGAAATTGATTTTTTTTTTTTTAATACACAAATTTAAGCGGAAGAATCCTCTTAGCTCGCAGATGAAAATGCCGTTACTTCAGGATCGCCAGCCATAACCTCTGCAACTTGACATTCAGATATTCAGGGCGTTGCCGAATTTAAAATTTCCAAACTTTATAACCCTAAAATAGCTGTAATAGATTTCTGTCAGATAACCAAATTATCTTAGCCTACGAATACAGATATAAAAATTTGTAGAAAATGTGCTTTAAGTAGGTTAGCTGCGAATGGACAGCATTTCATAGCTAGGGTATTATTTTGAAATCAGCCAGAACATTTCATCTACTAGTGTCATTGACTACAGTGAAAAATTCTGGCCTCGCATTCGGGAGGACGGTGGTTCGAATTCCCGTCCGGGCATCCAGATTTGGGTTTTCCATGGTTTTCCAAATCACTCCAGGAAAATGCCGGGATGCTTCCTTCAAAATGCCATGACCGAATTCCTTCCCATTCCTTGGCCCCCATCCTTTCCCGTCTCTAAAGACCTCGCTGTTAAGAGACGTTAAGCAGTTAAAAAAATACAGTGAAAATGTATGCGTGACAGTCATAGATAAACGGTTTCATAGTTTTCTAAGCCACGACGGAATAGAATTGATTGGATGCGCATGAGGATTGGTGAAAAGGAACGGGAAAGAACTCAGCCATGGTCTTTTGAAGGAACCATCCCTGTATTCGTCTGCAGTGTTTTATGGAAACCATAGAAAACCGAAATCTGAATTCGTGGGCGGGTGATCGAACCAGCCTCCTTGTGAATGCGAGGCCCGGACCCTGCTCTCGACGGCGTGTCAGACGGGAAGCTATTCGTCACGCGGCCGACTCGGAGAGAGAGACTGTCTTTGAAGCCGCTGCTCTCAGGGCTGTGAATATTCAACAACCTGTGAATGCTACTCGCCGCCACTAATTCGTCCAACATTACTCATCTGCCTCTCCTCACAGTAATCGGTTCCGTATCCCTGACGCACTAGAAGTCCGCTCTGATTCCATCATCATCCCAGACACTAGACTGGATCGTCTCATCCCTATTGTCTTCTTTCCTCCTTCTCTGCCTACGTGGTTTATTTGTCTTGTACGGTTTCTTTTACAACAATTAGTCATCGGTCGCTCGGTCATCTACCAGTTGTATTTTCTTCCAACTGCAAATTTCACACTTTCTTTGGTGATATTTCTGCACTTGGTCTCTTTATGTTTCCACATCAAGGAGTTCCGGTTGTTCTAATCTGTCTTTAAAAATATTACTTTAAGGCTGAACTTTGATGATAAACTCACGTCAAGCGGGTTGTATGTAGAAGTTGCCGTATTATCCGTGTTTTAAATCCACTCGATACTCGTCGTTTAGCTGCTGTTTTCACTATTTATTTTATTTCACCGAATGTAATGGTACCCTAAGTATAATAAAATGATAGTCGGATACTTTCTTCAGTCTTAAGCACTTTTAATGAATTGCCAACACGAAACGACATCAAATCAAAAATCGGACTTCTTTGTTTATACAAGCTCTACTTAAAATGCTTGCAGAAAGTATTTGCTTTTATAATTCATTTGTATGTTCATGAATATTTATTGTTCTCTGCATTTTCACTCAAACACTTATGAATATCGCCTTGTGGTGGTCATATAATTATGTGACTGATTTCTCCAGTTTCTATTAACCAACCAAACTCTGCAACCCACTCCTAGTTACCCTTTGCTACGGAAACTCTCTACTGTTTCACAGAGTAAACAAACTGGCCTTAGCCAACGAACTCCAAATTCACGGATACTAATTATATATATTTTTTTATAACTATGTTTTATTTAAAACGTCCAGCAATTACATTTTTGCTATACAGTTTTGTGATCTTAAAATGATTGCTGACTACATTGCCTGGCCTGAGGTCAGTCCAATTGGATTCCTCTGTATCTGAATTATAAAATGTATAATATAATTGTAGGATATCATATCTGTTATTCTACAAAGTTCCAAAATCCTGCTTTTACTGGAGAGGTTGCTTTTATGTACGCGCGAAATGAGCGAAGAGCGATGAATAACCTATGTTGAGAAGAAAAAGACATTATGGAAGATTTTGCAGTTTTCACAGCTGTCATAATGACCCGGGGTTTTGAAAGAAGCTAAGTGTACTAGATAGTCTAGTAGACAGCATGTATCCTGACCCCACAGGAAGGCTGTACGTTTCTATCGAAACGCAGGGAGAAAGGAGAAGTGATTGGAGGCCTCGTAAATCTCGCAAAGTATTTGACAACTAGAGAAAGACATGTAAAAAATTCGTATTATTCTAAGAAATAAATATATACATAGTAGAGTTATTACGCTGGCTTCCCCCCCCCCTCCCCCTTTTTTGCCGCGCTCAGTGAAGTGTGAATGACTTGTGGGCGTTCTGGTCTCTACAGACTGCTGATGCAAGGTGAGAGATAATAAAATGAATAGTGAGGCTAACATTAATATCTTGATTACTGATTGGAGGTACTGATATAAACTATCTATTAAGGGAGAATCTTTGGCTACAAGAGGATTACTGAGAAATTGACACATTTTGGCAGTTTTAAAAATTGATACATTGATAATAAGTATGAAAATATGTTGTACTGGTAAATATATTCTATTAATCACGGTGTCGTTTAAGTATAGTAAAAGTATCTACTTCTGTGCTGTAAATTTGAATCGGAAAGCTGAACCGAGTAAAACATTAGAAATGAAGTTGCTGAAAGAGGAAGGCAATTCATTATATGAACAAAAATGAAAGCAATGTAAGATTAGTGAATGACAAATGAGAACTTGAGAAACATTATTAAAGAAAAGGATATTTTCTGTTGTAAATTTTGTTTAGGAGAGGAGAAATACTGCAAAAGTAAATCCAGAAAACAGATAAAGGTTAATTTTAAGCTGACGGAGCTAAAAATCTAAGTTTGGTATTCAACATGAAAGTTGGTTGCACCCTCCCGAAGGAGGTGCATTAATCCTGGTATCATTGTTCCTTACGTAAGATAGCCCGGTAATTCTACCGTGTAAAGTGGTAATACAGCCTAACAAGGAATCCGAACAGTCGACGCGTTCTTGAGTACTATACATTACACAGCAAGCTGTGCCAGAGGTGGAGGTCATGTTAAAGGAACATTGAAAATCCCAGCAGAGACAGGGATTCAGAGAGGGAACCTTCTTATTTCCAGTCAGATGCCTTAGCCTCTGAGCCACCACACCGCTTTAAGCTGATGGAGAAGGATTGTTAAAACAACGAATGTGAATCGTGTAAATGGTTTCAAACGTGGCACCGTGAGCAGACCCTCTCACTTATTACGTGAGGGGAAATATCCACCCCGCTAGTACCAAATCGAATTCAGTTCGTTAATGCTACCGGATTTGTCATTTGATATTCGCGAAACAATTGTCGGTAGGTAGTCTACATTCTATAGTTTCCGCATGAAGCGAGATTAAGGACAAATAACGTTTGAAATTTCCTTGCGAAAATTTATTCGAATTCTGGAATACGGAGTCATTGAAGCACTATTGGTGACACTGGCATCATTAGAGAGAGCAACTGAAGCCAAAGATACCGCGCAATCTCCAACGGAAAGAATGGAAAACTCTAGACCGTGATAAACGGCGGGTGGTGGAATAAAAGACTTCTTTAAAATACATCCCTTATGCCCTTACCTACGAACGTACCCTCGATTGTTTTTAAGGTTCAATTCTGAAAGGAATCAGAGCCATCTTGCTGTCGTTCCACTATCTATCAGTCAGTGAGAGGCTTCTAGCATTTACACGATTTTGTTTTTTGATTTGGGCTTTACGCTTGATCGAAGTCGTGGCATTAGAGGCGGGAAAAGTCTGAGGGCAAAAACCGGATGGAATTAGGTCATGGCCTTTTGCAGAAACTATCCCAACATTCGCCTGGAGTGACTCCAGAAAACCAAGGGAAACCGCCATCTGGACGGTCGGTCGGGTACTGCAACACACGTCCTCCCGAATGCGCGGCTAGAGCGTTACTGCTCTCCCAATGCACACGGTACTTATAGCTTCACATTTGCACTTGTTATGTCTTTTGTTGACTCAAAAGCAAATACAGTTTTTAAAATTTGGTAAAAACTAATTTCAATAATATATACAGAAATAAAGGAGATAAAAAGTAATGAATATATATTTTTTTATCTGAGGGTGTTGTATAGATGTTTAGAGCTCCTTAATTAGAGAACTAAGATGTTTCTTACAATTTTTTTTCACTTGAATACAAAGACTTGACCAGCCATCAAAGTAATTATTCTTAGAACAGTTTTGTTTGTGGGTCTGTCTCAAAGATGTTATTATCTATAAATTTGAAATATATTTTCAACATCGAAAATACACTCCATTTAAACCACGAATACTTAAAACTTTATATTTAATATAGTTCCTAAGTTATCCATGAAATAACCAAAAAGAAAATATTTTATGGTTATTTGCGTGTACCATAATGCTGGTTTATTGGAAGTTTTCTTGTATTCGTATACAAGGGGTGATCAAATTAAAAGGTACGAAACTACGTAAAAACGTAACAGTTAATTATTTGCATATTCCGCCATGGGAGAACGTAGCGAGACATCTCGGGATGCGATTGGAGTCTCTGACTTTAATCGGAGCATGCGCGGACCCCGCAATCACAGTAGAGAGCAGAGGCTCTTATCAAAAGTGGCGTCCAAATGATGCGGCAGTCCGTATGAGGACAGGATGGCGTACAGGTGGGGGATGTGTACTGTGAGACACTCCGACGCCTACGCAGGTCCATCAAGAACAAAAGACCGGGGCTGCTCACGGAGGGTGTGGTTCTGCTCCATGATAACGCGCGTCCACACGTCTCCAGAGTCACGCACATGGAACTGGCCAAGTTCAAGTGGGAGACGTTGGACCATCCGCCCTACAGTCCGGACATGTCGCCCTGCGATTTCCATGGGTTTGGTCCACTGAAGAAACACCTGAAAGGGAAGCGCTTCAACTCAAGGACGCTGTGAAGGACTGGGTCTCGTCACGGCCACAGGAATTCTGGCAACAAGGAATCCTGCGGCTTGTTCATCAGTGGGATCGTTGTGCTCAGGCCTAAGGTGTATATTTTGAATAAAGTCTACATTTGTACCCACCGTGTCGTTTCGTACCTTTTAGTTTGATCACTCCTTGTAGATTGTATTGAAACCCAACTATTAAAGTAGTGGTCAGAGCGGCAACGTGCGGGGCGTGAGTCAGCTGCCTACTCTGGAAAACTGACAAGCATCTGTTTTTGTACCAAGCGACAACCTTCTGATTTACTGTGTACGAGATATCTATTAAAGTAATTGGAACTCTAACTGGGTGACACTGGACTCGTAAATGACCTAGTTTTATGTCATTACGCTTTAAGCGTAGTAATAAACAAATTTACTTTATCTAATCAGGAACATTAGTTCGTAGTGCGTTAGATATACCTCCTGCAATATGCACGCCTGCCTTGTAACGTGGCCCTGTCCAGAGAGGGTTCTATTTCCTGCCGACACGGCTCTGCAAGGTAAGAAGGCGACGTGACGGGCTTATCTGGAGCGAGAGGTGAGACTAATATCTCGAGCCTCCGCGTCTTAGCGTTTTGTTTGTTCGCGCGTCGTCAGTTTGCGAACGGCGAGGCTGCTGCTAAGAGCCCGCCCATCAGTTGGGCGACGGCAGATTAGCTAAATTAATGTCGCCGACGCGACGAACCCAGCTGTCGGAGAGACAACCCATGAACACTGTGGCAGCTAATGGGGATACACCCATGCGTAAATCTTATAGCAGCAATTATTAAGTATTAAGGTAGCAAAGATATATCAGCAGATCGTGTTATCTCTCACTGTCTTTGTTACAGACATAAGAATGTTGTTATGCAGAAGTTTCCAAAGTTACATTGGTGAAAAGGAGAAAAAAACAATTATTTCGAAAGCTTATAATGCTATGTTTTTTTTTTTTTTTACTTATAACTTTACGCCTCGTCGACGTCGAGGCAAACTATATTATTAGGAACAAAGGTTTATTTTCCACGAATCTGCGCCTAACAATATAAAACAATGTTTGAACAATGGGCTTCCTGTGACCCACCGATCAAGTGCTCCATTCGGCCGCGCCATTCGACTAAGTTCGGTCGATGCTTACGCTGTGTTTCTGTGTGGTATTAGTGATGTGTGTGTTGCTATTACTTTTGGTGAGTTTCAAGATAAGTTTACGCCTGATTTTTCCGTAATACGTTTTAAAACTGAATCATGAGCATCATTAAAACAGAGCGAAATTATTTTTGATAAAAAAAACTAATGAGCCAGTTTTATTTTAAGTTTTAGTTCATTATACCACATTATACCAATCTATTCCTATTTTTATTTGAAAGAGCTACTTATTAACTACAAGAATTACCTTCATTTTTTTGCGCATGTTTGCGACACCGATAACACTTTTCTTCATTTTCAGAATGACTGCATAAATTTCGAGTAGAGAATTTTTCAACGTATGGTTTTCTAACGCAAAACAATCAAGGATAGGTGCTTTGTTACAGTTTGTATTGCAATAACTAGGTGACACATCGTTTTCAGATGTCATTATAAAGAGTTTAAACGCTACTATCAGAACTGATTCTCTAAAAATATAGCAAAGATGGTCTAAAACGGGAAGACATAGAGGCCGCTTCCTAAACACGTATTGTAAGTGGTTAGAAGGAAACGTTTCATTACCTGATATTGTCACCAAAATTGCACTGCCTGGGACGAGTTCGGGCTCATATGGAAGACCACAAAAAGACTTTGAGAGTTCAAGTATCAAAACAAGCATCTTCTTGAAACGGCAAGTCAAGAAGAAATTTCGATGGCAATCAAAGTGCAGCTTCGCAAGCCAGGAAAAAGAGATACTGCAGCAATCGTGGAAGAGCTTTGTCTTTATTCACCTAGATTTCCTTGGCAAACACAAATTTAATGGGACGACAATATCTGGTCGAAGAAGGTGAAGGGTTTTGCCACGCAATTTTTTTCCTGCTTTGGTGATCTTCTGCGTAGATTTGAATGGACACCATTTCATCACTGCAATTTTCTTCCGAAAATTTTTGTCTTTACTTATTTTGTTCAGCACCGTCACAACCCCATTTTACAATGATGTCAGAATCATCATGTCTGTCATGACCTCTTCTTGTACTTTGCACAATCGTGTAATAGTGTGATCCAGAAGAGACTGCAGCCTAATTTCAGCGTGAGTTTCAGTAACATTAATACCACTGGGATAGCATGATTGTTTTGCCATTTTTACTTTATAATAAGGTGGATACATTTTCCTGTTAATACACTTTGATTGCAGGCGTATTGTTTTATACTGGTGTGACGAGAGATCCGAATCAACCATTAAAGCGAGAGCTTGGTCCTCCGATATCCAGCTGGTTTTGAGGTCTCTAAACACTTCGGAGCATTCTTCATATTAGTGTCTCTTCTAGGTGAACAAAGACAAAGCTCTTTCACGATTGCTGCAGAATTTCGTTTTCCTAACTTGTGAAGCTGCACTTCGGTAGCCATCAAAATCTCTTCTTGACTTGCAGTTTCAAGGAGATGCTTGATTAGCCGTCTTTTTGTTTTAATACTTGAACTCTCGAAGTATTTTGTGGTCTTTCATATGAGCCCGAGCTCGTCCCAGGCAGTGCAGTTTTGGTGACAATATCAGGTAATGAAACGTTTCCTTCTAACCACTTAGAATGCGTGTTTAGGAAGCGGTCTCTATGTCTTCCCGTTTTAGACCATCTTTGCTATATTTTTAGAGAATCAGTTCTGATAGTAGCGTTTAAACTCTTTATAAAGTCATCTAAAAACGATGTGTCACCTAGTTATTGCAATACAAACTGTAACAAAGCACCTATCCTTGATTGTTTTGCGTTAGAAAACTATACGTTGAAAAATTCTCTACGCGAAATTTATGCAGTCATTCTGAAAATGAAGAAAAGTGTTATCGGTGTCGCGAACATGCGCAAACAAATGAAGGTAATTCTTGTAGTTAATAAGTAGCTCTTTTAAATAAAAATAGGAATAGATTGGTATAATGTGGTATAATGAACTAAAACTCAAAATGAAACTGGCTCAGTAGTTTTCTTTTTATCAAAAATAATTTCGCTCTGTTTTAATGATGCTCATGATTCAGTTTTAAATCGTATTACGGAAAAATCAGGCGTAAACTTATCTTGAAACTCACCAAAAGTAATAGCAACACACACATCACTAATACCACACAGAAACACAGCGTAAGCATCGACCGAACTTAGTCGAATGGCGCGGCCGAATGGAGCACTTGATCGGTGGGTCACAGGAAGCCCATTGTTCAAACATTGTTTTATATTGTTAGGCGCAGATTCGTGGAAAATAAACCTTTGTTCCTAATAATATAGTTTGTCTACTTTAAATATAAATAACTATTTTGCCTGTATAGACTAGTGTCAAAATTGACTTTTGTTCCTCTACATTTCGAAAATAACACACTGTGCGGCGTCCTCCCGAATGCGAGGCCAGAGCGTTAACCACTCACCCACCACGCTCGGTATAATGCTGATGCTTTGCGAGTGCTTTTTTACAATATTCAGTATAAGTAAGGTGTGTTGTATGACAGGTGAGAATTCTGTTGTAAGCGTTGTTGGTTTTAGGCTAGCGTAGACAAGCTGGCGTGGATTATGTGCAGAAGAGTACGTTGATTAAATACCACCAAGTTTAGAAGCTTCGGAGGACGGTGGTTCTGCAGAAAACATTGGAGCCACGATCAGCTACTACTGAAAAGAACACAATGAAACTATGTATTTAAGTTTTATGGGTTTGAATAAGCCTTCAACAGAATATGATACAGTGTTATGCTACACTCTCGTGTAGATGACACCGAAAATTGTAAAGGTTATTCTCATGTAGTCTACTAGGAAATAAAAGGGCTGTGTGGGATAGATTGAGTAAAACAGAATTGGAAACGCGATGATTCAAACGAATTTGGCTTATTTTCCACTCATTGCAATTCGTCTATTGGATACCCATAATCTTCACGTTATTCTGCCACAACACACTCAAGAAATTGTCTTACAAACCTTTTGTATCCCTCTTCCTGGATGCGGCCTCTCTATCCCTTTTTTTTTTTTTTTTTTTTAAACTGCTTTACGTTTCTCAACAGCGAGGTCTTTAGAGACGGGAAAGGATGGGGGCAAGGAATGGGAAGGAATTCGGCCATGGCCTTTTTAAAGAAACATCCCGGCATTTGCCTGGAGTGATTTTGGAAACGATGGAAAACCCAAATCTGGATGCGCGGACGGGGATTCGAACCGCCGTCCTCCCGAATGCGAGGCCAGAACACTAACCGTTACACCACCACGCTCGGTCTCTCTATCCCCTCCATGCCACCCGCCCAATGTGTCTCGTCTAATTATTATCAAAGGATGTTCAAAGATACTCACACTTCATATCATCTACTAAAAGTTGCTTTTCTACCTCGTAATCGTACAAAATATTTAATTTTATATTTGCGTACTAAGTAAGTTGATTCTTTTTGACGTATGTCTTCATTCCAATTTACGCTATCCAACCAGGTATCATTCACAGATCCCCCTCCCCCCATCTGTTTACATACCTGTACTCTATAAGTCCTATTATATAAGAATTCGTCATCTACAAACAATCCATATTCTCACTGTAAACGATCAACACAGTTGGTCATTATAATAATGCACAACAGTGTTCGCAGTACACTACCACGTATTATTCTCATATTCACTTACACTTTATTTTCTTAGTAGGTTTAATTAAACGCAAAGTATGCAATGAAGCCTTTGTTATTCAGAAAGGGTAATAGACTATAAGAATTAGCTATATGTCGGCTACAGCTGTTCAATCATGTTGAACATTTTGCTTACAAATTCTTGCCTAAAGGATACACACAGATTAAAGCAATATATTCAACTTACTTGCTGTATAAGTGTGCAGCACAAACATCTAAATTCTATGTGATAATTCTTAAAGGTTTTAGTAATAAATAGAAAGGCAGACGAGAAAATCATATAACTATGTTACAGAAACTACAGGACTTCCTACCCGCTATCTCTATCAGAGTCGAAATCTCCACACGGAAACCGATCATAACTACTGAATTCGCAATGAGCTAGTCCAGCCACTTGTCCCCCTGTGTACACATCTAGGGCAGTGTATTATACAGGTGGTTATTGTGTTGTAGGCTACAACGGAGGTCATTCGAGTGCACAATTCCGAAGGACACGTTTGTCGCATAGGTCTTAAACCGTTAGTATAACGCTTACGCTTTGCAATTAGTCGACATATAAATAGCAGATTAAGTGGTTAGGCCTAGTCTAGAAATTTAAAACAAAATTAGTTTTTTCTTTCGAATTTCATTTCTTTGCAAAATCCTTCAAGAAAAATGCTTCAAAGATGAGAGGGTTGCCATAAACTAGTGGCCGCCTTATTCATGGGTATATTTAATCTTTCGGCAGATATTATTTGACCATGGTCAGTGTAGAAAACGTTAAAGAAAATTCCGGACATTTATTAGGATTTTCGGGAGATATTCTAAACAAATATATGACCAGAAACTTTAATTCCAATGCTCTAGAAACATATTTTCGATTTTATCTTATGTTTTAAAATAACAAAAAAGTCGTGAAAAAGACGAAATATTTGTATCAATTCGGACATATGTATTTTTTTTTCCTTTTTTTAATTGCGAGGGTCCTTTCACTATTCTAAGAAATAAGAAAATGTTTGGCTTTTTTATCTGTATCTGTCTACGTATTGATTCATCTACGCAAAAATGGCACAGTCTCTCGATGCCATCTTATTTGTTGCCTGTGCTATTTTGCACAAACGAAAAAGAATATCTTTCCTTTCTATTTGAGAGTAACTTTTTGAATAAAAGTATTTACCGATTACATCACATTTAATATTTTTTGTAAAAACAAAAAAATCGAAACATCCGTTTTTCAGATTTTTAGACCAAAAAGAAAGGAAAAGAAATAAATAAAACAAATTAATAAGTAAAAAAAAAAAGGTTATGGGGTTTCTAAGGCTACTGCCACTCCATGGAGGTAGAGCTCCACATTTCTAATACAATCATTTTGGAACTAGAAAGGATGTGACGAAGTCAACGCCATGCTCTGGCCATTCTTTACCTTTCCCGCGGGTATTCCTCCGTCGTACTCTCTGGACAACAGGTTGAATGGGCTTGGGGAGTCGTATCGGATGTTCAGCTTCGAAGAAAACCTTGGGCTTCATTGTGGATCGAATCTCCCTCGTTCGCTCTAGTGCCTGAACTAAGCAGCCGCCCTCAACGTAACAAGTAAAAATGATAACTATCTTCGTTTTTAAAATTTTTAAATTAAAATTGTGAATAATTGTATGTCACAGAATGATTTATTCTTAATTTTTTAAGGAATTAATATGGTAAGAAATCATTGGAACTGATTTAGAGCTAGAACTGCTTTAAGATATAAGGGATGACTCAGTTTTTTTTACTTATGGCTTTACGCCTCATCGACGTCGAGGTCGTTAGAGACGGGATGGTACTGGGAACAAGGAACGGAGAGGAATGCGGCCATGGCCTTTTGAAGGAAGCATCCCGGCATTCACCTGGAGTGACTTGGAGAAACCATGGAAAAACCAAATCTGGATAGCCGGACGGGGATTCGAACCGGCGTCCTCCCGAACGCGAGGCCAGAGCATTGACCACTCACCCTCCACGCTCGGTGATGACGACTCCGTGATGATGGAATAAACTATCAGCGATGATGGAGAAAGGTAAACGTATGAATTGGAGGTAAGGGACCCTGGTACGGAAACGACCGAGTCGAAAGTTACAAGCGGAAATCTGTTCAAGGTCTGCCTTAGCGTTGCGCAGTGCTCAAACTAAGGACCTCCAAATTCCGAACCCTGATCATGACGTCCAGAATACTCACCGATATCTCAGATGATTTTCCTGTTGTTGGGCTAGTAACAGCGTATGAAACTTGATATTGGAGAGATCGGAAATCCTAAGTCTACAGCACAGTAATAATGAATTTAATTTACCTGCACAAGTTTCACAAGCTGCTACATTTACAACAGTTGTTCAGAATGTTGTTCGTCACCGTCGATGCAGGCGTGGCACCGTCGAGCAAACTTCTGTCGCGCCCGTTCTAATATCCGCGGTGTCGTTTGAATAGTGTCGGAGGCAGCGAGGATTCCTGCCAGGAGCCCTTCAGTCTCGACGGGCGTCTCGTACACAAGACTTTTCACATGACCCCACGAGAAGAAATCAAGTGGGGTGAGATCAGGTGAACGCGCTGTCCACGCAACAGGACCTCCACTGCCTATCCAATTTTCGGGGAATGAATGGTCCAGCTGTTGACGAACCCTCAGTCCAAAGTAAGGTGGGGCTCTATCATGTTGGAACCACTTAAAAGCTTATGGTTTCCGCTTTCGTCACATCGCATTTTAAGAAACAAATTTTTCGGAATTCGACCCTTAAAGGACAAAAATGTCAATATTTCTAAAATGCTGTTTTTTGTGTTACGAGTCTTTTATCTCTCTGGATACCTATCTGAAATCGTTTAATGAAGCATCATTTTAAAAATTAAAATCTCCGCTTTAGTGATATCATATATTAAGACAGGAATTTTTCGGAATTCGATCCTTAAAGGGCAAAAGTATCAATATTTCTGCAATGCGTTTTTGTGTCACGAACCATTAATGTCCCTTCGTATCTAACCGATATAGATAAATGAGGTATCATATTGAAGATTAAGGTCTCCACTGTGGTCACATTTTTTTTTAAGAAAGGAATTTTTCGTAATTAGGGCAAAAATTATAATGTTTCTAAAATGCGTTTTCTGTGTCTCGAGCCATTTATCTCCCTGGATATCTAACCGAAATTGATAAATGAAGTAGGATTATGAAGAATAATGTCTCAGCTTTGGTGACGTCATAAGAATTTTTTGAGAATTCAGCCCTTAAAGGGAATAATAATCAGTGATTCTTCAACGCATTTATATGTCACGAGCCATTTATCTCCGTTAATATATAACCGAAATAGACAAATGAGGAATCATTCTAAAGATTAAAGTCTCCGCTGTGGTCGCATCATGTTTTAATAATGAATTTTTTTTCTGAATTTAACTCTTAAAGGATATCAGTATTTCCAAAATTCATTTTTTGTATTTCGAGTCATTTATCTCCCTTCATAATTAAAAAAATTGATAAACGAGATATCATTTTAAAGACTGAGATCTTCGTAAGGTCGTCGGTTGGTTCCCCCATATCTTAGAAAAGGAATTTTTTTAAATTCGATCCTTAAAGGGAAAAAATATTAATATTTCTATAACGCATTTTTCTGTCACGAGCCATTTATCTCCCTTGATGCCTAACCAAATCGGTAAATGAGGTATCATTTTGAAGAGCAAGGTGTACGCTTTAGTCACACCATATTCTATAAAGGAGTTTTTTGGAATTCGACCCTTAAAGGGTATAAGTATCAACATTATTTCTATAATGTGTTTTTTTTATTACGAACCATTTATCTCCTTCGATACCTAACCGAAATCGATAAATAACATATCGTTATAAAGATTAAGGTCTCCTATTAGGTAAAATCATAAATTAAGAAATAATTTTTCGGAATTTGATGCTTAAAGTGGTTGCGCATCTGAAACAGTTCAAAGCCAGGTCCCTAGTTTCCAGCAACAGATATCGCACAGATGTCAATGTTTTTTATACAATATGTAGCTTTTTCGTATATATATTTCTGTTACGGAAACATTTTTGTTTTCCTATACAATTCCAATGTAAACATTTTATTGGCACAGCAATACATATAACAGAATGTTGATATGCTGTGTGCATTTTGTTCGTGTTGGTTGTATTCTAATAAGGTCAGTGACAGTTTGTAGTAAATACAGTGTGTTTTAAAGTTTCCTAACTGTTTCGAATAAGTGTTTTGATGCGTACATATTACACTAAACAAATAAATATTTGCTTCAAAAATGCGGTTCTACTTTTCATTATATTACAAGCATTCAACCTCACCACTCATCGTATTTTATTATCGAAATTTTCGCACGGGTCGTCTAGTATCACATAATTAGAGTAAATGAACCAATGCCTTTGTCTTACACAAATTTAATTAGTTGCCGGGAGGGTAATGAAAGATGTGTTGCTGAGTATTTGGAGTTTTGCAGGGCCCCTGGCAGCTGCGCACGTGGCTGAGAGTGTTGTCCGAGTTAGCCGTTTGTTTCTGCGACACAAGTCTCATCGAGCAGTCCGTCTGTTCCGGGCTGCGGACGTGACGCAGGCGCCAATAGGCTGTCCCGCCTCACACGCGTCGACAGCTCGAAGCGCCCGGCGCAAATTCACAAACTGTCCGTGTAGCACATAGATGATCAATCAGCTGAAACACCCGGGCGTCTGCCTGCATAGGACACTCGCATAACCAAACGATATTCAGCGGGAAAAAAAAGTGGATCAGATCCATAGAAATGGTAGAAAGTTAGATATAAAGGGAAATGTAATATTGTACCCTCTTGCCTTCATCGTGAATCACCTTAATCTGATTTCTCTCAATTGTTTGTGTTAATTAATAGTTTATTGGACTCGTTACCAAAGAGTCTTTACGTTCGTTGGGCAAATAGACCGCATCAGAATGAAAAAGAGCTTGTAGTCAGCCAATCAGAAGATGATATGGCCCCTACGGATCCGCGAGACTTCCAGTACAATTCTATAATGTGAAAGTTGTAGATAAGTGTTTTTCGGAGTCCGACATTAAAGTATCCATTGAGATACGTCTGAACGATAATAATGTGAATAGGGACATGGGTCTGTTACTCAGTGACGAGTGAAACAAACTTTTTCCATTCTAAAACAACCTCGTTTTTCGCTGATTGATAGAACGCCGTCGTCGTGTCATCTGTCTGAGCTAGGCTCATGTAGCGTCTAAAGTTCCGGACCTTTGGCCTATGACTTTTGTCTGATAAAGGTTTTCGTAATGGCTGTCTAGACAAATCTTGTGGTAAGTGGTAATATGTTGTTTTTTTTTTTTTTTTTTTTTTTTTTTTTTTTTTTTTTTTTTTTTTTTTTTTTTTTTTTTTTTTTGCGGTATACTTCTGAGCCTTATAGGATTGCTGGCCTTATTATAGCTTTGTAATTTTGTACCTTAGTTTTAGTGCTGAGGCTGGCCCCCTTGAGGAGGGGGTACAGCTTGAATATACCGGCTTTGCTTATGTTGCATGCATTTTGAATATGAGTTGTCCATTTAAGCTTTTTGTCAAAAGTAACACCTAAGTATTTGACTGTGTCGCTCCATGGTAGATCCTCTCCGTCTAGTGATACACAGTCATCCGGTGCTGATCTTTTGGTTGAAAACATTATTGCTTGGGATTTTCCTGTGTTTATTTTGATTTTACACTTATTACACCATTGTGTAATAAGTTCGAGGTGTTGTGTTAGTTTTCTGGCGATGAATCTTTGGTTTCAGCTGGACCTGTATATTGCGGTATCATCTGCAAATAGTGCAATTTCTCCGCCTGGATGGTGGGGAATGTCATTTGTATAAATGCTGTACAGAATCGGGGCTATTACTGAACCTTGGGGTACGCCTGCTTCAATTGATTTAAACTGGCAATTGGCTCCTTCCACCACAACGTAGAATTTCCTGTTGCGGAGATAGCTATCAATCATTTTGAGCAAGTGTCCAGGACAGTGATAGGTGTTCAATTTGTAGATAAGGCCGTCGTGCCAACTTTGTCGAAGGCTTTTTCGATGTCTAGCATAACAGCGCCTGTATGGTGTCCTATGGAGCGTGCCCGACAGATCTTTTCAACCAGTCGGACGGCTTGGTGGGTGGTGCTGTGGCTTGCACGAAAGCCGAACTGTTCAGGAGTGATTATGTTCCGATCTTTGAGGAATTTTTGGATAGTTGTGTTGATGAGTATTTCGAGGATTTTTCCAAGGATATTGAGTAGGGAGATGGGTTTGTAGTTTTGTGGAAATAGGAGGTTTTTGTTGGATTTACATGCTGTTGGGAAGTAGGATAATTTTAGGCAAGCATTGAAGATGAGGGTGATATGAGCTATTGCTGGTTGTGGCAGGTTTTTGAGATGTGAGGCTCTGATACCGTCAGGACCAGGGGATTTTTTATTGCCATGCTTATGATTGAAGTCACTGTGGACGACTCCACTGGACGGAAAGAGCCGCGTGTTCTTTGCCTCATAATGCGAGGCACTTCTCTAATTACTCTTTCCTCCTGGATATCAATATCCTCGTCATCAATGACATGTTCTTGGAACTGGCGTTCCAAAGTGTCCGCCATCGCTTCCGCCTTCTCCAGCGCTGTGTATACTATGCCGTTTGGCCTGTGTAGTGGTTTTGAACACTGAGTAGGTTGTTTGCGTGCCTTGATTAATTTCCAGAACAGGTCGGGTTGTTGCTCTACACGGCGGAGAGTGTTGTTCCAACATTGAGCTCTGTGTTGTTGTAGGTGTTGCCTCACTTCGTGGGCAAGTCTGTTTGTAATCCGGCGGTCTATCGGGTCGCGATATTTCTGCCAGCGTTTCCTATGTTGGTTTTTTCAGTTTTATTAGCTCTGATATGTGTGGTGGAAGGTTTTTTGTTCCTGGATCGTGGGTGATCATTATTGTCGCCTTCTTTGCACATTCCACGATGGTTGTGACAAGGATATCTATTAGAACGCCGGCTACAGATCCGTCCAACCCCATCTACAGCTGATTCCAGAGCCGACCAATTACGGACAAGCAGGATGGAAACGGCCTTGTGGTCAGCCAATCAGAAGACGGTATGGCTCCATACGATTCATGCCCGTTACGGATCCGCGAGACTTCCAGTGCAGTTCTAGTTGTCACATACGTACAATGGACCTGATGATGGCGGCAGAGCAAGCCGCCGAAAGCTTGTCTTTCGATAATAGTATTCGGCGGAGAACCCGTGAAGATTTCGTATCAAAATCAGTATGAGGTTACACTATAGAGCAGTCTGTTACAAATAGTTTTCATTTATTATAAAATTAATCTTGCACGATAGCACAATTAAATATCACTCAAGATACTGCACAACTCAACTTACAAAGTCTTATACCCTAGTAAAAAGTCCTCTACAATAATTATTGTTCATGAAATTTCAGTTAATCCACGTAAGTGAGAGAGTGAGAAATGGAGATAAATTGTTCAGCTCACTCGTCACATTATGCCGTAGTGTCTTGCTGGTCAAAACGTGGTACCATAGGATACGCACTAACACACAGACCAGTTCACTTCAACCACCGCCAACCTAAAGCTGCCCACTTTGAACTGGAGCACCCTTGTATAAGTTCAAAACAAGCGGTATCCAAGTTTCAGTAGGCTCTCAAGGTACCAACACTTGCAGTTTAACCTGAGAGATTCACAAACACTATCTGTGGCTTATGGTAGTTTCTGTAGATAGGTCAGCGATAAACTTTAAGTCTATCTGCTACCTGCCCTGTTTCTAGTTGTCCACAGTTGGCTGACGTCACAGACGTCTTGGCGCCAACTATCTGAGCCCCCTCTCCCGCCAAACAAGTAAAATGTCTGACTATTCATAATCACTCTTTCATCTCCCCAGTATTTAATGTTCCCTCGTTAAGATTATCAGTAATTATGTACCTTATTACACTAAAATTACCAACATACAATTTAAAATTATCAATATACAATTGTTACATTCAGTGGAATGTTACAGCAACATGGCATAAAAATTATTGTAGAAAGTAAAGACCTTATACGTTATGCTGGTGATAGGGCTGTAGCTATGGTGCTGATCCTATGTTTAGGATCGTGCTATGACTATTGATTGGGTGTGCCAGGATGACTGACACGTGGGTTCTAAAGGGTTAACCTACGATGCCCTATGACTTGCGCCGACTTTCTTCACGTATCTTCTGCTCTTGAATTCTTCTTTCTTGAACCTATCCTCTTCTTTTCTCGTGTTAGTAAATAAACATGAACATCGAGGGTAAGTTGTAACTAGGAAAGGGAGCGAACAGCTATGAGCTACTTGAAATTTAAAAAAATTGTTTCAGGAAACCGCATTTAATCTGTACTAACCGTAAATCATTTACAGTCGATGTTGTACAAGATTTGAGGTATTCCGTAACTTGTGATACTGATTCTAGGGACGAAACATAGCACTACAGTTCACAACTAACAGAGTATGGTAAGGTTGGTGCAGCGAATCTCTATCTCCGAGGCCTAGATGTTAACTTGTAGCTCGTCAGTGAAGAAGTGATAATGATCAATGTATTCTAGCTTGCTGGAAAAGTATTGGCTTGCTTGCTCAGCACCGCACGTGTAGCTTGCAACCTGAACTGTCGATTGGCAGAAAGTCGAACAACAGGACGTGCTTACTCGACGTCTGGCTGCAGTGAAACTTAGAAAACTTACATGATTTCGATACTAAAATATTATAATAAATGACGTACCATCACAGCTACTTCGAATTTTCTCTGAAGTATTGAAAGAATATTATAACATGAAAGCAAAACACCAAACACCTGTTATACAACATCTATGAAGAGCGTCATACGAAGGTAAAAATCAGTAACGATGCAATCCAAACATTAAAGAAATGCATCTGTTTAGGAAGTGCGATCAGGAGTATCGTACCGAGTGTGGTGGGTGAGAGGTAACGCTCTGGCCTCGCATTCTTTCGACAGGACCGGGTTCGAATCCGCATCTGGCCATACATATTTGGGTTTTTCATGGTCTCCCCAAATTACTCAAGACGAATTCCGGAGTGGTTCCTTCAAAAGTCTATGGCCAAATACCTTCCCGTTCCTTGCGAGCAGTACTTTACACTATTTAATGATCTCAACGTCGGCCATGCGTATAGTCCGTGCAAATAACCAAGGTAAGTGTGCATGTAACAGAAAGAAAACTATGTTTTGATAAAGATAAAAAAAAAATTGCAAAAATGTATGTATGCAGATGTGAATTATATGGAATACAATAATGAACAATAGCAGACGGATAAATGGGAACATATCCTTTGAGGTATGTTATTACAAATTACAAGGAAAAAGTAGTTTTTTTTTAAGATCTCAAGAATCCAGAAGCTCATTTAAGTTACTAAAGGGTAGATGATACGTTACTCGAACACGTTTTTGTCATCATTGGTTGAAGATGATAGTTATTAAAGGGAAATATGTACAAACGTGATATAAATCTACGTGGGGTGTGTGCCGTTGTTTGCAAATCACTGATTGTTTTAGTCCTGGTCTGTAACATCTCTTTGGTGAATGAAACCAGTACTTCTCTTATATTCTGACCTTCGTTTCGTCGTATCTCAAACCTAAAGCACCGACAGAAATGTGTTTGAACCCCAAAGTCTGACCTCGGTAAAACATGGACTGCTCACCCTATAAGTGTATTGCGAGTTTTAATATGATACTCAGTACGTGGTACAATAATCGCTGTTGCTTCAGTGGAACTCTGTTAATAGATTTAGATGTAGGGGAAATGAATTTAATAATACAACTAGAACACCATACGACGGTCCAAATAGGAACAGAAAGGAATTCTACCATGGCCATTTGGAGGGACCATCCCAACATTTACCTGGAATGCCAGGACAGAGTGATAAAAATGAACCAATCTTGGATCAAACCCTGATCTTCCAAATTGTTAGAAGATAACACTGGACAATCAGAAATGTTCTTGTCCTCTTCTTTGAAATTTGAATTACATATACCCATGAACGGCACTCACTCTTAGGTAAGCAATAGATTACGACAATATTCGCGACAGAACTTTTTGGTTGAGCTTAGTTCAGTTCATAAAAAGGTACGTCCTATCACTTAAGTAGAACGTTTATTTTTTTTATCACTCTCTTACAAATTATACTAAATAATATTTATCAAAAAATCTTAATTTTTTGAATGAATTGACGAGACTGTGATAATACTTCATACATTGTTTAAAATTACTATTACTATTGACGCCCCCATGGATGGAAACTTTGCCGCAGATTGCCCGAATGCCTTCCAATTCACTTACCAACCTGTTTATAAAATAATGAGTCCCCGTAAGATATTCTAATCAGAGCCAACTTTTGAGCTCATGTTTTCTTAATTCGGGCTTTACGCCTCGTCGAGGTCATTAGGAATGGGAAATGACGATGGGCATGGAACAGGAAGTAATTCTGCCATGGCCCTTTGAAGGAACGACCCCGGTATAGCGTGATTTTGGGAAACCACAGAAAACCGAAGCTTGGATGGGTATTTGAACTTGAATCCTCTCGAATTCCATTTAACCATTACCGATGACCCACCAGACTAGATTTTTCAGCTCATGAATGTTTGGAGGTAAAGGCGAGCCGTAATTTAAATCTTTAATGAATTCCCAAAAGGAATCCAGAAATCGTGAAACAAAAACTCACAGCGAACACAATCGGCACCAGTGTAAATGTAAATTTTATTTGCGAATTCCAGTGACACTTCAGGTGACTGTATTTGGAATTACGTGAGTAAAATGACACTTCAGGTGACTGTATTTGGAATTACGTGAGTAAAATGACACTTGTTTTGTACGAAATGACACTTTCAGTGAATGAGTAAGATATTCATCATCATAAATGGGGACCACCTACAGTTTCCCGAGTGTGGTTTACGAGACTTCCAGTGTTTTTGTTTTTTTGTTTATAAACGACCATCTGCCACTGTCCCCTGTCTAAGAAAGTTTCATTGTCCTTAACACATTCCCAATTCCAATATTTTCTCTCAATATTCTCCTTTATTTAATCTGTTCATCGTACTGGGACTATTGCTGTTCATCATTCTAATGAATAATTTTGTTGATTATTTACTATCTGAAATTAGATTGTTTGCAGATGACATAATTATATATAAAAGGATCAAAACGGTAGAGGAATGTAAACAGTTGCAGGGTGATCTGGACAGGATATCTAGTTGGGTTGGTGAACATGGTATGAAGATAAATGCAAAGAAAAGTCAACTTATTAGATACACAAATAAAAAACAAAAGATTAATTACGATTATAAGGTGGGGATAGAATTTCTTGCTGAGGACTTGAAACGTAAATAACTTGGCATTAAATTTGATAACTGGGCAGGACACATTGGACAGGTGGTAGGAAAAAGTTTCGACGTTCTGCACTTGTTAGAGAGAGGGATGTAAAGGAATTGGGTTACAAAAGTTTGGTCAGACCATTGCTCGAATATGGTAGTGTAGTATGGAACCCACATTTTGAGTATGAAGGAGGGTGCAAAAAAGAGATTTGTTTCTGGAAATTATCGCAGAATGCAATCAGTAACAGATATGATAAAAGAGCTGGAATGGGATTCATTGCAAGTCAGGAGGAGGGTGAAGAGAATCATGGGAGTGTACAAGGCGTATATTGGTGATGAGGCTTGGAAAGATATTGGTGTAGGTATGAAAAGTAGTTCATCGAAGGGAAAAGATGACCATGACCACAAGCTGGAACTGGATTTCAGGAAAAAGGGTGTGGGAAGATTCTCGTTTTTAGGCAAGGGTATCAGGGATTGGAGTAAGTTACCAATGGAAATTATGAATAATTTACCAAAAACGTTGAAAGAATTTAAAGTTAAAATTAGTAGAGGTCAAATTTATGTGCGTGCAGGAAGAGGGGAAGATGGGTGTTTAGGGAAATTGCCATCGGAGCGTGTGCTAGATTGCAATTAAATTAAATTAAATATTCTTGGTCTTGATCTTCCAGCTGGTCTTTTGCCCATTATCCTTTTTTTCTGTTTTTTAAATAAGCTTTCGGTAATCTTATGCTATCCATTCTTTTAACATGTCAAAATCATTTAAATCTAGATGACTTAAGTCTTTGTTCCGTGGATGCATTTAACTCTAGGTTTGATCTCTCAAATCAAAATTAAATTATGTAGGATATCGTAATAAATTTCTTTATGCTTCCGAAGTTGTAAAGTCCTTGTTTAGCAGCCAATATTTACAATCTGGTCTAGATATCTGATTTAACATAATGAAATTTTTCAAAATGTGCTTACTATGACTGCCTATAAGCTGGTATAAGTTTTTTCTCGGAACTACGGCGCGTAACGACAGGTTTCCGTGTGCGTGATGCAGCCTGGACTTTTAGTACCGCCCGCAGCCGTTTCTACTTGTTGTTCGCCTCGCTGCCCGCCGCTGGTTATTGTTTTTGTGCTCGGGCTCGCTGTAATCTCGTTACCCACAGGCAGTTGTCTGAGACGTCGGCCCAAATCGAATACAGTCGGCCAGGGCGGGGGGAGGAGGGGGACTGCAATTCGGTCTCCCCCATCCCTGCACCACACTCGCGCAACCAGCGCGCGAGTCCAACGAACTCTTGAATCGGTTTACTTGAGTTGTACGCACGGTGGCTGATCCAAGCATAGAATTCGGAGAGGTCGCTTTTATCCGCTTTTTGCCTAATCAGCAGGCGTTGTTCCTTTCTTTCGTCTCCATTCCCTTCTTAACGACTGTCGGTGGATATTTTCCGACTTAACTCATGTATTTATAGTCCTTCAATTTTCGTTTTCCTTTTTTTCTTATCACCTTCTCCCTAACATGAACACTTCTCTTTCAACATAATTATCGAATCTCTCTCTCTTTCTCCATAAAATGTCAGTATCATCAAGAACGTCTCCTCTGAACATTATATTTGTCAGCATACTCAAACTCTCCTAGTTCATTCCTTTTTTTCTCTTTCTGCTATCGACTTCAGCATACTTTTCTGGGGTTCCCACAATCTTTGCCGAATACATTGTTCGTTGACCATGTCCCAGTATGACAAAACCAGTCTGGCATAGCGAACGCTTTGTGTACTTTCCCCTTCAATCGTCTTCCAATGTTCTTGTTAAACGACAGCTCCGTCCTTTTCTTCCAGTATCACCAACAACTCTGCTCTACAGTAACAAATTGTAATTCTAAACAATTTAGTTTCCTCGCTTCATTGTTACATATGTCTTGAGAACCAAGCATTTTTTCCTTTCTTTCTTTTTCTCTTTCTCTTTCTCTCTCTCTCTTTTTTTTGTTTCTTTTGGTTTTTTGTTTATGGCTTTACGCATCGCTGACTTCGAGGCCATAAGAGGTGTGAAAGGACTGGGAACAAGGTACGGGAAGGAATTCGGTCATGGCCTTTTTAAAGGAACTACCCCGGCATTCGCCTGGAGTGACTTGGGGACACCATGGAATATCCAAATCTGGATGGCCGAACGAGAATTCGAACACTCGTCCACTACACTCGGTCGAACTACGCCATCTTAACAAAGCGGTTCAGTTGTATTTTGTTCCATGAAAACTAATAACAGGTATTAGCTATCAATCTACCATTTAATGAAATGTTTATTGGACCTCTAATGCTGGCTGTAAGGCACGAGGTATTGTAATTGGCATAAGATAATTTAATCTAGAATATGTAGGTTAAGCATGGCTTGTTTACCCAATGCAAGAATTAGTTTTGTTCTCATTTCTTGTTTTTTTCGGCTTTTCACCTCGTCCCCGTCTTGGTCATTAGAGATTGAAGAGGATTTGGGGCAAGGACTGGAGAGGAACGGACATAAAAAGAACGATCCTAGCATTTTCCTTTAGTGATTTCAAGAAACTATTATTACTTGGATTGAATTCATAAAAGAATTCGGAAAGGGCAATGTTTTAACGAGTACAGTTCAGCTATCAGTGTTGCCATTGTACTTTATTTTGTTTGTTATGTTTCACTGGAATTGTACCTCTTGAAGGTATATCATGGATCATATATAATGATGTAACCGAAAAGACTTCCCTTGTAATTCTGCGAACCATGTGACTTGAGTACTACTGTGTAATGTTTGTATTACGTGTAATTTCGACCCGGATAATGTGTACAAACCCACCTTTCACCTAGAAGATCATATAAAACCAGTGAAAAACATTATAATGATCAACGGTGTATTAGGACCGATGTAAATTGAAACCGTGATTTTTCTACCATCTATGTCTAACTGAATCATATAACATAAGCGGCCACGTAATAATTAATAATTTATTCATTTTTCTAATATACTCGTATTTCATTTTAGACAATAATAATTCCAATTCAACACCTATTATGAGTTCAGCAGTAAGTGTTGTAGAAGTTTCGAGTGAATTGATATTTGAGCATTCTTACTGGCTACGATGACACCATATATTTTATATCTAAATTATGACGTCACTTTATCACGTTTTCATTTGTATAACCGTTTTAACCGTTTAGAAGAGTTTTGCAGACTTATTTCAGTGTATAACCATTCAAAAGACGGCATCGAATACTCTCCTCTGCAAATAATTCCCGCGAAGCATAGCGTAGGCTTGCAAGAGGTCAGTCCTTAAGCGTTTAAAGCAGCTTAATTTCGGCTTCCAGTATTTCAAAGTATTTCTTTGTTCCACATCTATACAAAACTCCAAGAGTTCAAGATAAAAATGAGTCTACAGGTAAAATGTATTATGAAGAAGAAGATTAACGATCTCAGGCTGCTGTAAAGAACATAAATTTTTTTGTCTGCTGTGAGATGTAGAACATTTTACCTCCGTTTGAACAGCTCAGAACAAAAAGCGTTCATTGTGAATGTGATATTCCTCGTATTATTATATCGGCATTGAGACTAAAGTTTTTAGGATTATGTGTTATGGAAGACAATTGGGATGAACTTATTTTTCAATTTAAACACGTTCTACGATTGTAAATTTTTTTACGCAAATTGTATACCACAAAAGGGTTCCAGAAAGATTTATGATATAAATGCCTGTCGGACTGATGGAGAATTTTCCGTGAAGGAGACACCGTTACAGAATATTCAATTGAGATATATCAGAAGCTAGTTGTTTTTCATCTGCTCGGTTTTTAAAGAAGTTTATTTTGCTGCTCTTAGAGAGTTTCCTTCCGTGTTCCCTCTGAAACACGAAGCACGTACAGTCAAGTATTTGTTTTTTATTTTATTTCTACACTGTATCATTTTTTTGTACATTTAGTACAGTACTCGGAAAGATTTGAACTAATTTCCTTGTTGATGAACAGTTTAAAGAAAACAACGGCAGTGCCTTTTTTCTGAGAGCTCGTTTATAATTGGAATTAATGGCCATTTAATCTGCAGTTTTTAATGCTTAATTAATTACATTGTGATTAGCGAAGATTATGGCTTGATTGTTTTGGAAACGCAGAAATCAATTATATATATATATATATATATTTCTTCATCGTCGAATCTGATTGATAGTTCAGCATCTAGAGTTTGTTCGTAAATGAAAAACCATCTTTCAAAAATTATTTATTTATTTGGGAAACGGGATATCTTCAGTGAGAAATTTGTGGAATCAGTAAAATGATGGATATAAACAACTACATGTTGTATGTAAATGCAGGCTTTCCGGGCGAATAAATGACAACAAATCTTTCAAGGATATGCAGCCGGATTTTATTACAAAGCGGCAAGCTTTCGGCAACTAGCTCAGTAACCCTCTTCAGGTAGATTATGTATCGGCGATCTTGCCGTTACGAATACCGATACATAATTGACCTGAAGATGGCTACTGAGTTGGTTGCCGAAAACTTGTCGCTTTGTAATAAAATCCGGCTGCAAACCCGAGAAGATTTGTTGTCAACTAAATTTTGCATTACACAATTGCGAAACGCGTCTGTGATTAAATAATTTAAAAACTGAAGGTATTTCATTTAGAAATATTTAACAACTAACTGCGGTAGAATGCCAACATCCAGTTTACCTCACCCTCAACTGTCGGTTCAAGGTCATGTTCCCTTTTCCCCTCCCCTAACCTCCGACTCTCCTCTCATTGCCTACCCCTCCGAGCAGACCGCAGAGGCCAGGCAATTGACAGGCAAATTTATTAGCGAGTATTATTTCCCCTTTGCATGTAATGATAAGGGCAGTGCTAACAGAACGCACTATGGAATCTCATTTCACTGTTGGTTTCATTTTATTTGACGTGAGCGTGTAATTAGTTTGCCGTTACAGTAAAAATTTCAGAAACAATAATGCAACATAAATTATGAATGAAATGATAGATATTAAATTAATTCAAAAGGTTAAGCTCATAATAATGAGAGAGATTGTTTTTGAAGTTGGTTGAGGTAAAACTAGCTGAACAAATACCAACTGAACAAATACCATCGCTGCCTTTGCTAACGCTTTATCTAATGATTCATTTTATGCTACAGTTGTGATGATAGACTCCTCTACGATCGACCGTGGAGTCGCACAAAGGATGGCTTCTCCGTCAGTCGCGCTAGCTGGAAGGCAGCTATCACAACTTGTTTGAAAAAATCCTTCACTGTACCGTTATTCAGAGAATGGCTTCCTTTCGACGTAAATTTCATTTCTTACGTTTCGTCTTACTGATATTTGACAGCTACGACTATGGTCGAACTTCTGATTGTTAATGTTCAACTTTCTTAAATCAAACGAACACCGAGCAGCTATTTTAACTGTCAGACATACTGGATTATGAGAGGAACAAATGTTGTCGATTTTACTTTTTGTTTTGTTTAATTTAATTCAATTGCGATGGAGCGCACGCTACAGCGGCATTTTCCCTTTCTTGTACGCATCCACTTTTGCCCTCTACTAATCTTAATTTTAAATTATTTCAACGTTTTCGGTAAGTTATTTATCACTTCCCTTGGTAATTTATACCAATTTTTGACCCATAAGCTACGAAAGAAAATTCTCTTACGTCTATATGCGTGAAATCGTGTGGCAGCTTGTACTCATGGTCATCTTTTCCCATTCAAGCACCACTCAATTCTTCCATCAATATCCCTCCAGCCCCATCACCAATATATACCTTGAACATTTTAAACACTCTCTTCACCCTCCTCCTGTCTTGCAATGACTCCCAGTCAAACTCCTTTAACATATGAGCTAATCAATTTGTTATACAGAAATTTCCAGAGACCAGTCTTCTTTACACTCCCTTCATGCCCAAAATGTGTGTCCTTAACTACACCACCAAATTCAGTCAATGGTCTGACCAAAGTTTTGCAACCCAATTCTCTCATTTCTCAGATACATTTTGAAAACTTTTCCTACCACCTGCCCAATGTGTCCCGCCCCATTGAGTTTATTATCAAATCTTATACCAAGGTATTTACATTTCAGGTCTACAATAAGCAACTCGTTCCTTATCTTATAATAATAATCAAACCTTAATGTTTTATCTGTGTACATAATGAGCTGACACTTCTTTTGTCTTCATCCCATAACGACCTCTATTCTATTCTTTTGTTTTGTTTCTAGTGCTTGGCGTATATCCAGTTTAATTAGTGCACTCCGCCGCCTAACTATCCAACAGCATGCCACATTGCCGCCCGAACCGCTACTGAAATCGTTCAGTTCAAACTAAATTTATTGCAGGTAGGAACTATCCATCCATTAGGATGCAATGCATTCTGATTTACTAACACTTTCAGTAATATAGTAGTAACATATACCAAAGTATAACTTTCCCTTGTTCGCTATCAAATTAGGAACATGTATATTAGATGCAAGCTATTTTAGGAAACGAGATTCGCCATGACATTAACCAGATTTCGGTTACTTGTGATTTTAGAATACCTTTCCAGTCAAATGTTGCAGTGCCTTGTTCCTACTTCTGCCTTTCGCACAATTTATGGTATAGGTTCCCACATCGGGGGGAGGGGGGGGGGCGTACCCGAGTTCACATCATTGTTAGTACTGAGAAGCTGCAACCTAAAAAAGTAAAACATCGCCAGCGTCCTGTAATTACTCAATGTAGTAGTTCAATACCAAGCCTTAGAAATAAAAATGATGCCGCTTCCAAATACTATTTTAATAAAATTTATAGGTCAACGTTTTGGGGTCAAGTATTAACAAGTGTAACCCAACTTGTCAACGAAAACGCAGCAGTTATATTCTATCTCCAAGAACTTTTTTGTGAGAAAAAGATTTTTCAGTTATTTTTGCAATAAAGAGAAACTGTATCAAAATAAATATTGCCGATTATTTACGCTTTGCAATTTCTAATATACAAACAACAACAGCGAACCTTCTAAAAAAAATGTAACCTCATACTTCCCAGTAATTTTTTTTTCTTTGTTACTTCTTTTCAGTAAATTTAAAGTAGGCAATTTTTAATTTTTTACTTTTTGTAGAAAATTTAATTTTTTAAAACTTTATAAGTAATTAAAAAAGTACATATAATCGATTTAATGCTTTTTTTTCTTTTCAATAAGAAATTTGTGGTGGGGGACTGAGAACTGCTCTTTTGTCAGAAGCGGTGTGTGGTATAAAAACTTTTGGAAACTCTTATTTATGGGAATCAATCTGTTAGAGATTGTCAGTAAAAAAAAATTGGAAAAAACTGAAATCATGGGCATTTGAAATTCTAACAAACCAATCACGCTGCGTTGGTAAAACTTTATTGTAAATATGCACCCTGTGGTAAAAAAAACAAATGCAACCGAGTTGCGGCCAGGTCGCCCAGTGAGTTCCACCCTTGTGTGTGTTATGTTCTTGGCAGAAATTTTTCGTCAACATTATTGAATATGATGCATCAAATAAACGCATAGTAACGAGGGCCATAAAAATCCAAAAAGGCGGGATTTTAACAGCTTCGCCCTGTAAGAAATGTGGAGAGGACGGGCAAAAAAGTAATGGCAGTAAAAAGGGCGAAGTGAAAAAATAAAGAGGTTAAGACGCTACAAAGACATTGAATACAAAAAAAAATATTGATAGTCTTTCCGTAGCAAATCAGGTAAAACAGACTGAGTGGATCGTACGTGGAGAAATCGTTGAAGAAGACTTGATTCAGTGCTCAGAAGCAAAATTAATCAGATATCCATTATTACTGTTATTTTTGTAAGGTCAAAAACGATTAGGCCACCATTTATTACTGTGTCCGGGGCTTCACGACAACTTTTTGTGTGCCAAAAAATTAAGATAATTTAATTCGTCTAAAAGAAATGTTATGATTATTAAATTATAATTAATATGACTGCACAAGTTGCCAGTTTAATTTTAAGAATAAAATAAAGACATAAAATGTATTTATTTTATTATTATTTGCAATTAATTTTACCGGAACTTTCCCTGGCTGTTAAGTTGGTTTGATCATATAAAGCGAACAAATCTGGTAAAAAGGCCAGTGAGAGGAAATCGAAATGAAGACGCCAACACTAAAGGAATTGACTCATAGAACTGAAAAGAACCACTGAAGAACAAGATCTAGTTCGTGAGGAAATACCGAGAATGATGAAAGGTAAACCGTAGAGCATCAGAAAAGAAAATTATATTTGCGCGCGGTATGTTTCAGTGCTGATGAAAAAATGTTAGATGCACAATCATAAATTGGCCAAAATTGAAATTTTAATATTCTGCCGATACGTTCACGTATTTTTTTTTCCGTACACAGGATATATAATTAAGAAATAACATATCAATAATGAAATGTACAAGTTATATGGTTAATTGTTAGTTTCTTAATTTTGAAATATTATCCATTCATGTATTAAAAAAAGGGGTTTCCAAATATAATAAAGAGAAGCAGTATTTATTTGGCTGCATAAACTATTTATTTTTTTTTCACAAATTTACGTTGCGCAAAATAATTTAGGTATCGGATATCAACAACATAATTATCTTAATATGACTGGTACATCGCGGTATGCCTTCAGGTAGACACCAACGATTTTTCCTTGTTGATGCTTGGAAATAAGGGGGTTGTCTTCTGCGGAGAAAGTGGTTCTCTCTAAGTAAGCTAATGGCCCTGATCTGCCGCCACTAAGGACCAGCCAAGTTCTCTCAATAGCCGTTCCCTTTGCCACGTAATTGGTGATAACGTATACCGGGTCGACTAATGCTACCCTCAATGTCTAATATCGAATCCATACATGCTTTGGAACTTATGAGTTGGAGGGATTAGCGGTGTGGTGGCTTAGAAGATCGAAATTTCTCCGTCTCGAAACCCGGTCACAAGTGCTGCTATATTCAAAGGTCTTTAACTCTACCTGCCCCTCTGGCACAACTTGCTGCCTAATGTGAAGTACGGCAGAGCACTTTCATGGTTCGGATTCCACGTTAACCGCAGGTAGGACTATGGGCTTAGTATAGGCGCCTGGTATAAAGACGGCCTGTTGCAGTCCCAATCCATCTTTTTACTGGTCTTCCAAGATCTACATATGGGATGCCCGGGAGTGTAGTACCTTTTGAGCCCAGCTGATCATGTCTTGGCTATTGCAGATTTGTCCACGCCAGACGTCCAACTCTCACTTGGCAACAGTGTAGGTCTACTGGCTAAACTAAGGGAGGGGAATCTGTGGTCTTGCAGGTCTAAGGGGACATCCATAAATTACGTGAGGTGAAATGGGGGGGGGGGGGGGTCCGGCGAAATCTCACCAGATCTCACCAGGGGGGAGGGGGGGGGTCTACGGAAATCTCACGTGAGATTTTGCGAAAAATTTGGGGACAGTAGAGCCAAAAAAAAAAAGGTCTACAATTTGCGCCAAAGTCGATTTTAGGAGTGTATTTCGTCAAAAAAGTTAGGGTGTGAACTAAAAAAAAAAAAGGTCTACAAAAGTTTCCAGGGCGATTTGTAGGGAGGGGGGGGGTTCTCACGGACCAGATCTCACCAGAGGGGGGGGGGGGGTCCGGCCAGATCTCACGAAATCTCACCAGGGGGGAGGGGGGGGTCCAGAAATCCGGAAAAACACCTCACTTAATTTGTGGATGCCCCCTAATGGGTGAGTATCAAAGGCTAAGGGAGCAAACCCTGAAAGAGAAACGACCGCTTGTCTGGAAGCGTCAATGTGGCAGCGCCAAAGCCAGATTTACACCGCTTGGATAGTATCCAATTTGTACTACAAAACTGTTTGGCTTTCAAGTCTCGAATTTCAATAAAGTAAAAATCTTGATAGTACCTGTGATTTTTTGCTGATAGTAAAGAGTATACATAACTAGCTGTTACCCGCGATTTCGTAAGTTACGTAAAAGGTGTCTCAATTAGCAAGGAGTCGGGACAATACGACGGGGAAGCCACCAAAATACCATTCTATCACAAAACCTCGTGATGGGAACCATACAGTTCATCCGTCAGATTTTTTTTGTGATTTTAAATTATGTCACTTTGGGGGGCATCTTTTATCAGTACCGTATGGCACACAACGTTTTGGTTTTTGTATCATTTGCCAGAGTATATAGATTTTGGGGATTGGAAACCCTTGAGCCACCTACATATAACTTCCCATGGGAACAGCATGTCTTTTCTAAGTATACCCCGGCTAGTTTCAGTGTCTTTACCTCTGCTTTACTGATAGTAATCGCATGTAGTGCAATTCCCCATCTATACTATAAGTTTTGACTGTAAATGAAATTTATGGGCAGATCATACACAAACTGACTACGAGAGAAACAAAGACTGAGTGACTGATAAAACATCACAGAGGCTTACACACGCTATCAATCTGTCTGTCACCATTTGGTTATTTTTAAAAATTTTAGTTCAAAATACGTTATTTATCTCGAAAAAAAGTACCTTCTGTTATTCCTAATGATACATAGTATTCACTTGTAAAATTTCATAATCGTTTAGTCGTGAAAAGGTGATAAACAGACAGCGTTACTTTCGCATTTATAATATTAGCGTAGATGTCGTTCTACTATTAGGATTTTACCAGTTGTTGTTGAGCGATTGTTGCGGTTTCTGACATCCTGAGAGTCCAGTGTAGTGGGCTGTGCAGAGCCGTCGCGACCCACAGGTGGTTGCGCATGCGCAGTGGCGCGGGTCCGCGTCGACGGCGGCGGAGCCTCGCGGGCGAGCCAGTCGTGTGTGGCGGGCAGCCGACGATGCGCAGCGCTGCCACGGCGTGAGCCAACATGCCCGCCTCCACTGCGCTGCTCCTGGCTGCGGCCCTCAGCGGCTGTCTCACAGGTACAACCAACTACGGATGGCGCCATTCTCTATTCATAATGCAGAAATTTGTTCCGTCCCATATACGCAGTTAAGAAAATAAATTCGTCTTAGATAAGATAGCAGCAGTCTTGCAAATTAACGAAGTTTTTCTCTGCATATACAATGATATATTCTTCATAGTGAACTAACCGAGTTAATTTGTGGTTGAAATACAATATATCAACGACTGCGTCCTTACCTTCATGTGAAGACTGAACAAGTAGTAAAACTGAAGCTCAAGCTTGCCACAGCGGGTTGACAGATGATGACGGAAGAGTACAGGCTTCGCTATATAAACCAGAACATAACTCGGTTAATTTCCCGTGAAGAATATATCAGTCTTACAAATCGATGGACTTCTCTAAGTACAAATATTGATGGATATCTCACCCCATATTAAATGTCAAATATTATGAAGTCGTGCTATCAATCTGGTGGAGTGAATCATATATAATGTCATGTATCACCTTACTTGCTTTCGTCCATTATTACGCGTAAAGCAACAATAGTACGTCAAGAAACATATTTCAGTTGAACTTGAGTACACCAACGAGAAGGTCTATCTACACTCACGGCTGATGAGTAGGTTTATAAATTTTCTACCGATTTCCGTTGTAGTATTCTGGAAAGATATTTTTTTTCTAAATGATAAAATAATCTTTTTTACTAAAACTATTTTCTGGCTTCCAGCTCAGGCAAACATCAAGAAACAGTTGATAGAATTTTGGTTTAAAAACGAAATTCAATCAAATTCCGCTAAAATCTCGAAACGCAGCTTCGACCAGGCTCTTTCATTTAATCACATCTAAATTTCTGGTTCGAATGTCAGAAATTAATGCCTTTAAGCAAACAACATGAAGCAAGATGGGTAGGCTCTTTTTGCATGAACGTTAGTTGGCATCGTGATGTAATTTGAGCGTTCGGTAGTTATACCACAAGAGATCTAGTACTCTATCTCCACATTATAAACGTAATTTTACTCTTTTTTTTTTTATCACTTTTCAACAGATTTTTTTCAGGTTTCGTCAAGCTATGTGATGATACGTTTTTCGTGGTACCACAATGGACAGAGAAAAAGTATCAGACCGTCTCAATGGACGTTACTGAAGCCAATAAAATATACAAAAGTTACCAGTGACCAAGGCAGGAAGACCACTCCGAACTGTGTTTTCACATACGTACGCAGCTTTTCCAAGCTTATTGGATACTAATTCGATAGTACCGTATTAAAGCAGCCAAATGAAATCCAATAACATATCCGCGGGATAGAGTGAGAGGTGTAATCAACATTCAAATATTTTATTACGTCGACAACGATCTAAGCACTACATGACGCCTTTGATATAATGCCATCTTAAGTGATTGCGATCTAGACTTCTGCTGTCATTGCACGCATTATCCTGGTTCTCCCGGCGGAGCCGCGTCGATTTATTAAACCCTAACGTTTCAGCCATCTTGCTGTAGCTTTCATCAGAGGATTGACGTGTCTGTTGCCACTGTCACTGTCACTGCGAATGTTTGCACCGAGTTCTGCGTTGCGGTTGTGAGGGGATATATTCCATATAAGCAAGCTCAGGGATGCTGCGCATCAGCTACATAATTTCTTCATCAAACGGACATCATTTCAGAGACTGTTAAAAATTAAGGAAAAAAAAAGTGCTGATTTTCAATGGAACAGTCCGAAGATATAGGGTCATCACATTCCTGGAAAAAATACTCTCATCAAAAATGACAGGAAGTTTCCAGACGCAAGCAACACATAATTAAAAAAGAAATAAATTGCCAGCTGAGTTTAGTACTTGCGGTTAAAGCCAAGTTAAGAGACTTTAAGTCATCCGTGGCCATGTAATTTAAGATTTTAGGGAAATACTACTGACTCAAACCTAACTACTTTAACTATAAACTTATGAATACATTTTTATGACAGATATATATATATATATATATACTAGGAGGGATTAAGTAGTGTTAATGTAATGAGAGCTTAAATGATTCAGTTAATGTAGAAACGAAATCAAATACGCATACATTTACGATCAATATCAACATTACTCAATGCTTTCTCTCTGTCTGTTTGTATACACACATTCTAATATATGATGGTCGTTCTTTAATTTGTTGCAACTACGTTACGTCCTCGAAACATGCGGTAACTCGAAAATCAAGTACATACATGTTAATGTTCTTCTCAATTACAGTCCTCAATAGGATCACGACGTAACAGCTATTAGCCGGGGTAAACCAAGAATTGCGCGAAAGTAAGTCATAAGTAGTTATCTCGGTTATTGACAGCTCGTTGCCAACGGTGTGTTCGATAATGCAAACTAGCCGTCGTCAAAACTTCCTTACAGTTTCCTCTTCACCTGCAACGCGGTCTCCACGCTGCTTCAATTTCGTAATGAGTTCATAATCTCACGGGCCAATATAGGGCAAATAGGAGGGCTTCTACCCGGAGGATTTCAAAGGCACATACTGAATTTCTAGAGTTGACATATATCAGAGAGAAATTACATGGTTGCTTTGTACTACCATGCAGCTAAGTATACTCCAAGACATCGCAGCTAAAGTTAGCTAGTCCTTTAACCTGGAGAAGATTGGAGAAATGCAGTTTGAGCTCATTAGAACGGGAAAGCACGTCATTCATGACTAAATTGACTAACAATAATGATGATTTATACCTTTTCAGTATTATATGCTAAGCTACTGTGGCTTTACGTCAAAACTCGTTAGGTATACACCGAGCGTTGTGGGTGAACGGTAATGCTCTGGCCTCGCATTCGGGAGGATGCAGGTTCGACTCTCTATCTAGTCATCCAAATTTTGGATGCTTCGTTCAGAATGCCATTGGCAAATTTCTTCCCATTCCTTGCCGCACTGTTTTCCTCCTCTAATGACCTCGACGTCGACGAGGCGTAAAGCAATAATCAAAAATAAAAAAATGTTGGGTACACATTAGAA